>PVHX01006459.1:0-61789 GCA_004024805.1 Geosciurus inauris
AAAAAAATTCAAATCCATGCCCTGGATGGGTATGTGTGCATCAGGATGTGCCAGTGCTATTGCACACCATCTCATACTTCAGTAGTTGTTCTTGCTCATGTCACAAGTCACTGGAGGTCAGTGCTGGTGCCGGTGGTTCTGCTGCACACAGTCACTCGGGGCCCAGGTCCTGTCTACCCAGTGGCTCTTCTAGGCTCGGAGAGTCCTCCACTGATTCCTGCATCCAGACAACATGTGAGAAGAGAGAGCAGGAAGAATGGAGGGAAGTTTTAGGGGCCAGACGTGGGATGCCATTTGACACTTTCAACCCCATTCCACTGGCCAGAGTCGAGTCACCTAACTTACCCACCTGTGGGCAGCAGGGAAATGTAAGATAGGTCTGTGCCCAGGAGCAAAAGGCCACAGCCCTGGGATTTCTAACACAGAGAGATTCCTGATGTTCTGCTTGTTTCTTCAGCTTTCACCTTGACCATCCCTCAGTTCAGAGAGTCTCTGAGATCCTTCGCTGCCACACCCTGGCCCTTGGAGCCCCAGCATTACCTCTCCTTCACTGAGTTTGAGATCACATTTCGGCCGGACGCAGGGGACGGTGTTCTTCTATACAGCTACGACACAAGCAGCAAGGACTTTCTGTCCATCACGATGGCAGGCGGCCACGTGGAGTTCCGTTTTGACTGCGGCTCTGGGACTGGTGTGCTGAGGTGAGATCTGACACCATCTGCAGCCTCCTCCCACCAAAGACCAAACTGCCATCTACCAGCCTATCCTCCTTCTGTCTTCCCTATTCTGTTATCTTTGGAAACCTCTCCTGCTTCTTAAAAATGACCAGCTTGCCTCCTGCCTGCAGGTTTCCTTTCCCAAATAATTACCTAGCAAGTAGTAATTCTCTGCTCTGAACTGTTAAAAATGGGCTTTTATTTTGTTTTCATAAATGAAAGGTAATTTATTTAAAAAAAAATGTTGCCTCTACCAGTTTAGAATAGTCTGCATAAAAGACCTTTAGATATCTACAGGAAGTAAAAAAAAAGAAAGAAAGAAAATGATTCTGTACAAAGCAAAAGATAAATATTTCCAAAGAAATGGGACACAGAAAATGGGCCAGGTGATAGATTTTAAAAAGCTGATGTGTTTTACCCTCTCTTTGGGTAGTGGACTGAGCAATGATGCAAAAGCTGTGTTTAATGCTCAAGTGTGTTTGATTTCAAAGGACATCCTAGGAAGGAAATAACTACTTTAGCCTATATAGTACCTCTGTAAAATAAAGTAGAGCCCCACTTCCCAAAGATACTTTAATCTCCCATTTCAGAAAATTGTAATACTATATTGGTTTTGCAAAAATAAGAAAATTTGCTACAATCTGCTAGAAAATTGCTGTAGAAGATATGCCATCTGAAATCTAGGGCGTGAGGGTGTCTGTCTCCAGGGATATGCAATGCACATTCACATACCTGGTGGCAGCGGTGGTGAGAAAGAGACATTTTTCCAGAGGACAGTAGCCACTGGGCCAGGGGTAGTAGAAAGATCACACTGGCAAGTAGCTTGTAGGCATAGATTAAAAGATCAGAGGAAAACATGGGTGTACTCTCCTGTGCATGGGTCTCACACTTGTTGAGTTACAAATTGAACTGACACAAATTTTAAAGGGAATCAAAGGAAACCATCCATTGAAATGTTAAATATTAACACGATAATATTATGTGATTATAATCGTTACTGTGCAAATTAGGAAAAACTTAAGTCGACTTGATGGTAATGCACCATTCACAAATCCTTTAGGATGGTGTTATTTGGAGAAAGTGGGACTGTAAAGAAATATTAAAAATTGGCTTTTTTCCCATGGAGGTAAATTGCCTCCATTTCCACCTGAAATTATGCTCTCACTTCAACAGGAGTGTGGTGAATTGTAACTAATCAGCACCGTACACAGAATGTCAAATGGTAGAGCTAACAAACATACGTTGACTAGTAAAAAATGTATTCACAAATATTTAATGAACAGAAATGTCCTTTGCGACTTCATTTTAATTTTTAACTTTTCTCTTGAACTATTTCTTTGTTGATAACCAGATATTTAGCCAGTCTCTTACTTAGTATTCTCCCATCAACATGGCAAAGACCAGAAGGTTCCAGAAGGGTGTGTGATGAGCACTTTTTAGCAACATGGCAGAACATGGATGCCTCTAAAGAGATGGCTGATATTTGCAAACTTGTTCTGATTGGGGATCACTTTCCTCCTGTTACCCAGTTTGTACTATTAAATTCCATAGCAGATAGATTGTTCCTGTACAAGAGGTCAGTATCTTTTGGAATCCCTTGGAGCCTGTGTTTGGCAGATGTTGAGGTTTTTCCTATTTGTTTCTGTCTTCCTCTGCTCATTGTGTTTCTTTCATCGTAGTTTTAACCCTCAAGCCTGAGGGCCACTGATCTAATACAGACATTCTTCTTGTTCCTATGTTTGTCTGATTCTTCTCTTTTGAAACTCACTAGGATGTACTTAATGGCACCCTGCAACAGGTTATCAGTTATTCTGTTGTTGTTGTTTTAAAGGAAATTGCTGGTTGTATTCATATTTCTAGCCTGTCATTTTTAGAGAGTATGCGGGTGAGATGTTACCACCATGCATTGCCCTTAATGGCTGATCATTTTTCATGGCTGATGGGAAATGCTCTCTGCATTAAGTTCCAACAATTCTTAAGAAGGATGGTTTATTTTTGTCCTTGTGGCTGAATTCCTACACATTGGTGACACCTCCCACCTTGGGGAATGAACAAAACATTTTTGTATCTCTGGTTAAGAAAAAACATCCTATATCTTAACACAACTTTGTGGGTATTTAATTGATTTCATTTACATATGATTATGCAAAACAGCCTGAGCAATTCGCTTAGAACTGTATGTCAGATTTAGAAAGGAGGACACCTTGATATCACCTTGCACTTTAAATGGCTTCTTCTAGATAAGGAATGACCAGAAAGAGCTTGAGGAGGACAGGGCTCATCAGCCTCCTTGGGACAGCCTACTCCTCCTGCCTCTCTCTGGGTACAGCTCCAGCTGTGGTCCAGCATGTTCTCTTGCTTAACTCTTGTGTCTGTTTTTGACAAGTTGTAATTTTAATGGTTTTTAAATGTAAGTTCTTTTCCTACCTGTCAGGAAAGGTGATTGGAAAGAGAATTCTTGAGTATTAGCTGTCAAAAAAGAGGCAAGAGTCTCCAAGGAACAAACTGCTATCTGCCCCTGGTCCCCTCCTCTGTCCACTGAGACCTAACAACAAAAATGATCACTACTGGTATTTTAGATGGCTCTCTAGAAGCTGTTTATTTTGAAAATCATTTCAAAGGCTTCCCACTTAATTAAGAAAGTTCAGTGAAGGGCTCATCTGCAGGAAGTTATAGAATATGCCAAACCATTTTAACTTCAGGAAAAGGACAAGATGATCAAAATCATTATGAACTTGATTCAAAAATCGAGACAATCAGAATGAGCTCTTGATGGCTGTGATCAATATGCTGTGCAGAGGGAGGAAGCTTATTGATAACCAATGACCTCTGCAGGACAAGAACATGACAAGGGTGCTGTTAGTTATTATGGAAGTAGACCACTTTAAAAGGGCCACTTGTTTCTTTATTGCATATTGATTTAGCCAAGGTGATTAAATTCTAATTGCTAAGGACAAATCACAAAAGCATTTGCCTGACCTAAAGAATCAAATGAGGGGGTGGTGACCCTTCAATAATCGTGCCCATTGGTATTCCTCGTGGTTTTCTAAAAATGATCCAGGACAAAAAATAATTGAAAGGTTCAGTGAGGGCCAGGAACTAGACATTGTTAGAAATACAAATGCAATAATGATACTTTCTGCACACCTCACCATAAAAAAGTAATGCATAAAACATCTATAAATATCATTTAAGCTTCAAGCTCTTCCGCCACAATTTAGTAATTGAATTTTAAAGTAATGGTAATCCTTTTCATAATATCAGAGAACATGGAATCTATTTCCCCTTGTCTTGGTCCATTTTGTGCTGCTATAACAAAATACCTGAGACAGGGTAATTTATAAGGAACAGAGACTTGTTTCTCACAGTTCTGGAGGCTGGTAAATTCAAGGTCAAGGGGCCTGCCTGCTGGCAGGGGACTTTTTGCTGTGTCATCCCATGTCAAAATGTTGATGGGGAAGAGACTGCACATATATGAGAGTGTAATCTAACAGTAACTAACCCACTCCAGTGATAGTGGTCTTAATCCATTGATGAAAGTAGAGTCCTCTTGACCTAATCACCTTTTTAAAGGATCCCACCTCTCAACACTATTAATATTGAGGATAAGTTCCCAGCATGTGGACATGGGGGGACACATTCAAATCATAGCATCTCCCCCAACATTTCATTATGAAAAGTTTCAAAATATAGAAAAGTTTAATGAGTTGTAAGTACCCTTGTATCTAACATCTGTAGCCTATAATTAAAGTTCTGTCATATTTGATTTACCACATCTATCCATCCATCCATCTTTGCTTGATATGCATTTCAAAAAATATTGCAGGCATCTGTATACCAAAGAATCTCGTTTTTGCACCATACCCCATATAATTTTTTTTTCTTTTCTTCAAAGATTGTGCACAATTGCTATAATATTTTATCTTCATGTCACCTCTCATCCAGGAAGCCAGATTTACTGTACCCACATTTCAGTCTTTTGCAAGGAAGAAGTAAAATTATAAAAGCAATTCTCCTACCATGAAGGCATTCAATAAATGGTAGTCAGTACTAGTTTGTTACTAAGTAGACATTGTTTTCTTTTTGCTGAATGGATTGAGGTTACTAAGGTTTTTATTAGTTTTGTCATAACTAGATTGATGAAAATTAACCATAATATGCTAACTCAGGCTTAGTTTCTGTCCATGTTAGTCAAGATTATCAGCAAAACAGAACTGATAGGTTAAATATAGGTATGTAGAAATAGTTTTATCTAGAAATATTGACTCACATGGTGATGGACAGTGAGAAGTCCTATGGTCTGCCATCTGCAAACTAAAAGCTCAGAAAAACCAATAGTGTCGTTCTGCCCTAGCTGCCAGGCCAGAGAACCAGGGAAGGCCCTGGTGTAAGCCCCAGTTTGAGTCTGAAGGTCCAAGAACCAGGAGACTGATGGTCTATGTCTGGAGACCTAAGAACTGAGAGCACCAAAGTCCAAGGGCAGGAGAGGATGGCTGTTCCAGTTCACTTAGAGAGGAAATTCACCTTTCTTCCATCTTTTTATTCTATTCAGGCCCAAAGCACATGGATGATATCCATCCACCTTGGTGGGAGCCATCTTCTTTACTCAGTCTACAACTCAAACGCTAATCTCTTCCCCAAATACCCTCACAGACACACCCAGAAATAACATTTTACTAGTCAACAGGGTACCCCTTTGCTCATCCAAGTTGATAAATGAAGTTAACTTACATCTCCCTTCCTCAGGAGTGAAGATACCCTTACCCTAGGCCAATGGCACGAGCTGCGTGTATCTCGCACAGCGAAGAATGGCATCTTACAGGTGGATAAGCAGAAGATAGTAGAGGGAATGGCAGTGGTAAGACAATCTTTTCTCCTGTTTTAGATTGTAAACCAGGTTACTGTTTTCTACTGAGCCTGGTAGGAAAAGCAGCACAGTAGAGTGTTTAAGCATACACAATCCAGTGCCTGGATTGAAATCCCAGCCCTCCTCTGGGGCAATTTCTTTTTTATTCCATAACTGTAAATGGGTATAATAATAGTACTGGTTTCATAGGTTTGTTTTAAGGATTAAGTGAGTTAATACTTAATAAGCACAGCACTGAAAAAATTACCTTGTCTCCCCTTTACCCCCATCACTACCCTGTCTTACAAGCAGTATCAATGGAGTAGATCAGACCACAGACTGTGAGGTGGGGCCTGTGGTACAGGAAAGATTTGTCTGATAAGAACAAACTATAAAACCAGAATGTTGGGGTTCAAAATCTAACTTCGTTACTTACCAATGATATACGTTCATGCTGGTTACTTGACTTCCCAGTTTATTTGTCTCATCTCACTATTATATTCACACCAATGAAGAGAGGGATGATAATAGTGACTACTTCATAGAGTTGGTGTGAGAATAATAGGAATTATTAATGTAAAGCACAACAGTATTATTATTATTACAATTACTGTGTCATACTATTAAAGAACTCAAGGACACAGAATATTTACTGTAATTTGTGATTTTCTTCTGTGATTTTATTTTCCAAAGTCATGTCCAAGGAGAAACAATATGTTAGAGGCAATAAGGGAAATTTGCTTAAATCACTAGAATTCTTCACACACAAAAATTACAGCCCCATAAAAACAGAACAGTTGATTTCCCAACAGTCTTCATTCTGGGCAAAGCAAGATTTAAGGAGGCACTGTAGCAAGTTTGTTTACAGTGACAAGCAAATGGATTGGTAGGAAAACAAAAAAGAGGGAAAAAAGAACTTTTCTGGGAAAAGAGGTATTTGTAGAAGAGACAAAGGTACATATGGATGTCCAGAAGCCAGCCTTAGGGACTGCAGCAGTAGGGGGCCTGAACCAAGAACCCCCTTGAGATGAGAAGAATCCCAACCTGGGTCTGCTTCAAGAAGTGGGCACACTTCACACCTAGAAATTGCTCCGTGTATATTTGTGGAAGGGAAAAGGGACAAAGGGAGGAGGGAAGATGGGTGAAGGAAATAGAATTTTGAAGAGAGAACTGGAGTCACTTCTAGTACAATCCAGAATATTCTAACAGTATAGACCTGACTTGCTATTGGCTTAATTGTATAAATTTTAAAGGGAGGGAGGGAGGGAGGAAGGAAGGAAAGGAGGGATGGAGGAAGGAAGGAAGGAAGGAAAGAAGGAAGGAAGGAAGGAAGGAAGGGAGGGAGGGAGGGAGGGAGGAAGGAAGGAAGGAAGGAAAAAAAGAAGGATTTTATCAAGTCCTTATAGTCATCTATAACACAGGAATGAAAGCTCAGCATGGAAGTTTTGCAATTAGTAGGGTTATGACCTCTGATTGTAAATAAGGAGCTCTTCAGGATATGGTATTTGCCATTAGGATCCAAGAGACAAATCAATGGTGAAAACAAAAACACCGCACTTCAGAGTTAATATTATCACCACACTAGTGAATGAGAAGTAAACCAACACCATAGAATCCGCTCTCCCTCTTGGCTTTTTAAACTGTATGTGGATGGACAGAGCTGATCCGAGTCTCTGCCCACCTGGAGCAATGTAAACACACGGGAGGTGTGGCTATGGCATATGCACTTGAGGAAAGTTCGTTGAAGCTGCTCAGCCAGGCGTGGGAAGCCCCAGTGCCTGACCTTGGTGCGATGAACCTTAGTCACCTACAAGGCGCTCTCTCCTCCAGGTGCAGGCAGTATTCCTGAGGGCTTCCAAAACCCCAGTGGTGGTGAGGGTGTGTGGGTTGGCTCAGTTTTTCACACCGGCCCCTACCATGCAAAAGCCAGATCCAGGTAGGGAGCACCTGACTCAGCAGGTCTCACTCTGGTGGGTCTGTTTGGTTCTCTACTGGTCCTATGTGTGTATCCCTACCTCAACAGGAGGGTGACTGGGGAGGACATTGAGCTGCCAAAAGTGACTGGTTCTTAGCCCACAAGGCCCTTCCCCATGCAATAGACACAATGAGAACTCCATCCTTTCAGAACAGCCTACAGCTCTGAAACCCGCTGGGTCCTGCAACCTTGCTCCTTTCCTTCCTATTACCTTATTTTAATTTGGAGTAACAGCAAAGACAAAGGAGAGATATTCCTGGGTTTGTGGCAATAGTTCCTGCCTGGTTCTGTATTGTGGTGGGCTGACTTCCCGAAAGCCCTTTGGCTTCTTTGATGACTTTCCAGTTAAATAAGGACCCACGAAGGTGCCTCAAGGTTATGGATCAAAGGAGATTTAGTCTATTAATCTAATCAAGATTTCACTGAGCTGACTGGACCTAGAACCCGCCCAGAGAGAAATGAAGCAAACTCTTCTGTGGTCTCTGTCTCCTGCTCTTCACCCCTGACATGACCCCAAATCCATTCTCCTCCCTCTGAACAATAATCTTCCCAAAACATCTCTCTCCCCCTCTCCCACGCCACCTCTGTCCTGTTTAAAACTCATTGCATTTTGGTGAAGTGTAAACCCCTAACATGGCCTCTAAGACTCTGCATGATCTGGCTTCTTTTTTCCTTATATGCTTCTATATCCTCCAAGTCCTGACTTCTTCTAGTTTCTCCGATTCTCTTCTCTGACCACCCTACCTATTCCCCATGTCTAGGGTTAGGTAAGAGACATCCTTGCCCCTCAGGTGCACCCACAGGAACCTAGACAGTCCTCACCTGTGCTGAACCCATCTGCCCATGGGCTTGTCTGTCTTCCAACCGTGTAAACCCCTGCAGAACAGGGACTGTAGTCTTTCTTATTTGCTCTTGTTTGTCCAGCACTTAACATAATACCTGGGACACAGTGGTGCCTAATAATGTTTATTCAATAAATGATGAAATTATACTACTATTTGTATTTTTTTTACCATAAATCAAAGGAAATAATAACTTATGTTACCTAATAACTTGTTTGTCCGCAGGAATCTCAGATATTTGTTTATTGCTGTGTGTTATCTATGACAGTTTAACATTTTGCTCATGGCTCCTGTAGGAATGAACTCTGACATGAACTATTACGCACAGCTTGTAACCTAGCCCACCCAAGATGCAGGGGAAGCTTTTGGGGGATTGACATTGGGGAGTTCCCTGAGAACTGGGAAAATGAAGAATCTTTCTGGCCTTTGCATTTGGTCACTAGGACCACCTGCCCTGCACCCACCTTCCCTTTCTCTTGCTGATCAGGGGTTCTGAGTGACCCTTCCTGAATACAGACAGCAACAGCCATGTTCTAGAATGCTGATATGCATTCAACTCTGGGCAAGTGCTAACTAAACAGTATTTCAGCCCCCAGGATGGGCTAGACAGGGCTGTGGTCAGTCACAAGCAACCTCAAAACATATCAACAGCTTAGGACAAGGTTCAGGTCTTGCTCACACCACCCATCATAGTAATCCATTGAGCTTTTATATGAGACCCTGGCTGGAGGAACAGGGAGGGAGAAGACTGTGGTAAACCAGCCTCTGAATCCAAAGACTCTCCCCAGGGATTCATTTCTTTTCTGCTCATGTTTTACTGGCTAAAACAAGACATGGCCCCATCAGAGCTTGGCCAGTTGGGGGTGATCTTCCACCAGGGAGGGTATTGCTGGAGGAGCACAGTATATGCTCACCAAGGCACACCTAGGAGGTAGATGACATGATTCCTTTTTTAAAGATGGTGAAACTGAGTCTCAGAGAGGTTAAGAAATTTGCCATCATCCAAGTTCGTGTTCAGTAACAATGGGAAAGTCAAGCACAGATGGTTATGACAGGTCTCAAGGCCATCTCCACTATTCTGATCCCCAACAGGGAGCCAAAGGCACGTTTGCTGGTCTCAGCCAGCCGTTCGAGAGTTCTGTTGTGATTTGTTCTGATCTCTTGGCAGGGAGGCTTCACCCAGATTAAGTGCAACACAGACATTTTTATTGGCGGAGTCCCCAATTATGATGATGTGAAGAAGAACTCAGGCATCCTCAAACCATTCAGCGGGAGTATCCAGAAGGTACAGACTCTGCTTTCTCACTTGGACTATACACAAGAAAGAAGTTTCGAGAAAGTTCTAAACTTTTAAAGTTTTTTTTTTCCAATGCTCACAGCATAGCTTTTCAAACCCACTTTCCTATAATACTTGTTCCCAAGTCTGTGTCCAGCAGACATTTCATGAATTCCACTCAGGGAAGATGCATTTTTGAGCAAATCCACCAAAATATTCTGGGGTCACCCCAGATACTTTTACATCAGGGAAGGAGGTGAGGGGAGGGAATAGCAGCTCTTGGCTCATGCTGCTCTGGTCCTGACTTTGCAGTTTGCTCAGTCAGCTCTTCACCACCCCTATATTGGAGCTGTTGTTGCTCATCCATCACATAACCAAGCTCTGAAGAGCATGAAGAAAGTCCTTTCCTACAAAGTTCACTTGAAAAAATAATAAATAAGTAGAATACGCTAGTTAGAGATAGTGACTGCACTCATGTCTCCTGTGCCTTTTCTTGGGGCTGTCACAGTCCCTCCAGTTATGAGGGTATGCTCTGTCTGCAGTAGACATGCAGGTTAACTCAGCCCAGGCCTGTAGGACCACCACACACTGGGGAAAGGATCTGAGCAGGGCCTCTTCTCTCCTGGATGTCAGCTCCATCCTCTCTCCTTTAGCAACCACAGTGCTGTCTGGGCTATTGTCAGACCTGAGATGAAGTATGAGAGAGGCTAAAATGAAAGAGAAACAGTAAAAGAAGGTCCTGTCAGGTTTGCACGTCCTGGCACTGAAGGGCCTCTTGGGCTGTGTCCTCATCTCATACCTCAGTGTTGAGCCCAGGAAAGGGGCCCATGCCAACATTTGGTGCCTCTGAAATGCTTCCCTTTATTGCTGAACCATGATGTCAGTGACACCTCAGTTCAGGCCATCATCCCCCTCACAGTGGCATTGGCCATATTTAATCATGCTTGATATTGTCACTTAGGATGCAGGCAGAGATGATAAGAAGCTTTGACCCCTCTGTCTACCCCTCCCAGACTTGACCCTGCTTCACACTGCACACACAACCATTCCCTCCCCACTTTCTACAAAAACTACCCTTCTCTCCTTCTGATGGAGTCACTGGCCGTGCCATATCCAGGAGGGCACAGTGCCAGTCCTGGCTTGTCTTGAGCACACACTGCTCAGATCCATAGCCCTTCACTTACAGCAGGCAGAGGGGAGATTGTTTGATGTTCTTCCCTAGCTGCTCCTCAAACTCAGCACTGGGGAGAAGTTTTCTCTCTCAGTGCTCTGTAGGGGTGAGACAAGCCTTCAGACATAGATCCTTGGCCAGAAGTGCGGTGGGGGCTCTCTCTCTGTCTCTGAGATCTGCAAAGCCAGCAACAAGTCAAAGTAAATAGACATCCTGAGTCAGGGCCTGAAAAAGTTGGGTCCGCTTATTAGTTGCTAGGGAACCCAGGAACCCCTCCCTACATCCATGGATTTGTTTAGAGCCACACTGCAGGGAAGAAGGAGTGGAGGAACTCTGTAAATCTATGCACAGCCATGCTTAGTGTGGCCTGAGTTTTGCTTTTGGTTTGTTAGGGGTGGGGAAGGGGATGTGGAGAGTGAGAGAGGGAAGGACAGCAGGAGTGCATGGGGCCATCAGGAAGGCCCCGTTGATGGCATTTTAGGGGACACAGTACAAGATGTTAGCCAGAAGCAAGTGGAAGTACACCAGGAAGTTTTCTGGGTTCCGTAGCCACCAGCAGCAATGGCTTCTCTGGATTCCTGCATCCCATACCTCACTTTTATGTTTTATCTTCTCCTTACTCTGCTTTATAGCAGCATCTCTCAGCCATAGCTGCTGCTTCCATGGCTATTCTTGGAAGCTTTTAAAAGTCACTAGTGACTGGGTCTCACCTTCAGAGACTAGTTCAGCGGGTCTAGGGGGGCCTGGGCAGGGAAATGCTTTAAAGCCTCTCTGAGAGTCTACTTGCCACCAGGCTGAGGACCTGAGCTTTATGTTCTCAGGACTTCTTCCCAACCTTCCTGCATAGGTGATGTTCTAGAATCAGAGGCACTCTATAGATCTTCCCAAGTACCAAACAGATCTCCTTCAGCTCCTGCACAACTTATAAGTCTCTCAAAGCAGGAACTGAACTCTTTGGACTTTTTTTTTAAACTTTCCTATGTGTTGCTTGGGTTTTCATGCCAAGGGAAACTCTAGAAGACCATAAAGATGTCTTCCCAATTCCTGAATTTCCTTACATTTCTCTCCCTCAAGATCATCCTGAATGACCGAACCATCCATGTAAAGCATGACTTCACGTATGGTGTGAATGTGGAGAATGCAGCCCACCCCTGCGTGGGGGCCCCCTGTGCCCACGGGGGCAGCTGCCGGCCCAGGAAGGAAGGCTATGAGTGTGACTGCCCGTTGGGCTTCGAGGGCCTGCACTGCCAGAAAGGTACACCCTGGGGTCTCTCGGGCACAGCTCCCTGGAGAGAATGGAGGCCACAGACAGAATGTTGGGGATCACTGTTCTTAAAAGAAGTTGGTACAAGGTTATTTTGAACAATAGCTACACTAAGTTATCAAGTGGCCAATCATATATAAACTACTATAATTATGTAATAAGAATTAAATGCTGAAGTACTTGTGTAACAGTAGGCAAATAGCATCCCCAACCACCTGTCCTGGCTCCTTCTCTGAGAATCCCCTCATGGTCTCGCAATCAGTCTAACAAGGGTTTCCAGGACTCATGCATCTGACCCACTCCCAGATTCCGCACTGGTAAGGGGATGCATATGCACTATGACCTGGTAAATATTTTGACTAAATGTTTTGATCTGTCTGTTAGTGTGGTTAAGAGAAATCTTGCGCAAATACAGAAAAAGATGAATTCCACATTAGTTACTAAGTATGCATGTCCTACTGAATATTATTTTCCATGCTACCAAGCCACTCTGTGCCTCAGTTTTCTGGATTGTAATATGGGAACGGTCATAGCAATAGTATTTACCAAGAATCATGGTACACACTAAATGCATTTAGAGTGTTTGGAAGAGTGCCCGCTAAGTTCTCAAGCAGCACCAGAAATTATTATTATCACTGTTGGTGAGAAGAAGAAAATCTTTGAGCAGGTGCTGTAAGCTATTCTGTTTTCATCTTAACAGCTAGGGAGGGTCACAGACCACGAGTCCCTGCTTGACTCATTTTCCATGCCTTCCTAAGGGAAGCAGAGGCCATAGTCCTGTGTGTAGAATAGGCCTGCCCACATATGTCCGTCAGGTTGGACTGTATGGACCTTCTTGTTCTGAATGTCAATATGGCCTCACCTGCCCAGGAACTAGTTTAAAAACAAAAAGCAAACAGGTCTGAAAGAAAGGAGGCTGTAGCTTCTGAAATAATGTGTTCTTTCTCTCTTTCCTATTTGTTTTCAGGCTCCTTGTTTTTATCAAAACTAGTGCTTAGAGGAAAACCACGAGTTACAGGTAGAAGCTTTGGTATATAGAATGGTAGGAGAAGTTGTTTTGCAGCAGCCTTGGAAAATACAAAAGATGATAATTTGCCCATTAGAAGACGTAGTGGTATGTCTTGTATTTAAATGAGTTCTGAAATCCACATGGTAAATCATGCAATGTGTCTCTTAATAAAGAAGAGGTAATTATCCCAATTACATTTCTAACAAACAAATCATTGATGAGCTAACAGGTTGCACTTGCAGAGATTTAGTTCCAGCGTGGCCCATTCATTCAGAAAATCATGTTTTGATTTCACACTTCAATGTTTGAATTTCCTTATTCTCCAATCTTATTATAAACATTCCAAGCTTGCTTCTAATACTGACAGTTAAAATATAAAGCCTAGGTGTAAATAAACACATAACTTTGGGAATTAAGAGATCATTTGTGATCTTGTTAGTCCTTGTTTCCTGCTGTAGAACAATGGTCATAACAAAATCAAAGTGTTCACACTAGACCTGGGTTCAAGTCCAGTAAGAAACAGATCCCAACACAGCCGTGGGATGGATCTCAGTGAGGACCTGGGCTCCTGGCAAAATTTGAGGGAGTGAACAGAGACAGGGGGCACTGGAGGGCAGCCAGGCCTCTTTTCCTGCAATGTAGGCTAGAATCAAGATTAAAATCCAAATAAACCACCAGCTGCCATGCAAGTTTTACTGATATTTACTTCAGCTGTAAAAATCAAGATATTGCATCTGTCAAAACAGAAACCTGTGCAAATACTAGGAAGGTTCATATAGATGGAGGTGTGGCCAGAATCCCATAATTTCCTCCCTGGTTATAATGACTTGGGAGGATTCAAAGGACTCTGGGCCAGCTTTTCCAGGCCCCAGCAGCCACACAGCTATGGGCAGTTATCATGCAGACTGCTACAATACGGGGCATCTCCTTCCTTGTAAGAAATGGAAAGGGAAGAGAGATGGGCAACTGCCCAGTTCCCTACAAATAGAAGAGAACACACTGAAAGTATGGACAGATTCATAGCTTGAAAGACCAAGAACAGTTAGAAGCCATCTTTTGTTGTTAGAATGCTGTCTTGTTCAGCAAAGTGATTCTCATACATTTAACAGCTGAGGGGGTTTCTCTGCCTGGAAATCAAATCATGCTTTAAAAGCAACCGTCTGTTTCTAGTTTTCTCTTTGGAGGTTAAGCCAGTTTTGTTTTTGGTTTTTGTTTGTTTGTTTTTGTTTTTGTTTTTAACATGGAGCAATTAAAGATGTAGCAGTTTCCAATGTCAGGCCTCATGCAGTCCCTACCAGAGGCTCCTCCATGAGAGAGGTGCTCCTTTCTTCTCAGTAAGACTCATCCTCTCTGGGCTCATCAGAACTATAGTGGGAAGTCTGACACTTGTTCTCACCTCTGGACAGCACAGGAGGATGGGAACAGAAACTCAAACAAATCTCAGAGCCCTTGCAGCCCCCAGACCACTATGATAGTTTAGACATCCCACTTTGTTCCTGAGAGGTTGCAGGCAGGACCGACAGGTGGGCATTAGCTCCTGCCAAGCTTCTAAGACTTCTCAGGAGACCACAGTTTCTTTCTAGCATCAGCAGCTACACAAAATCCAACCTTTCTTTCCCAACTCTAGAACCTACCAGGAGAGAAAGAGCCAGAGGTTCTTTTAGCTCCTAGCCTCAGCATCAGGCACCAGTAGAACCCTAGGCTTGACTTTGGTGGTCTCCTCACTTTCCATTTGGGGGAATCTCACTTGTAGGCATCTTCTTCCACCTTGAACTTCAGCTCCTTGCCCCACCCCAATCCCTGGCCCTCCTTCTCATCTCACAGAAGAGTGTCAGCAAGGCCTTCAAATACTACTCCCATCCTTGAAGATTTCTTTCCTACTTTCTCATCTCATAAAAAATTATGCATCTTGGTTCCCAAGATGGAACCAAGATCTCTTACTTAGAGGTCTTCTAAGTAAGTTACTGATGATGTAGCAGATTTTCACAAAATACATGTAAAGGAAATTAATTTCTGATTAATTAGTGACTGTTTTGCACACCCACACATCTACTCACACCCACACCCACTCACAAACACATTTTCACATGCATAAAATAGGACCAGGGGTCAGTGGTTAAGTAAGTTTGGGTACTCTGGGTAGACAAATAGCTCTGTCTTCTGCAGCATTTCTCAGAGCCTCTGCTCTGCTCTGAACGTCCAGAAGAGGGATAGAGGACACAGCTTTTCTTCCTGGGGTTTTCTCTGCCAAAAGCAGCCAGGGCACCTGGAAAGAACTTCTGAGCCCTGGTCCGTCCTTCCTTTCATTACTAAGAACAGCTTGGACTCAGATAATGCAGTATCCTGCCGGCCACTAGATGGCAGTGTTTCTCTGCAGCAGGTGGGCTGCTCAGCCCACTATAGCTGGAAGAGCAGAGGTGAAGTCTAGGCTTCAGGCACACATTCCTCAGGGATGCAGTCCTAAAAGTCTAATTCTGCTTGATTGATATTGCCCTATCACACACACAACATTTAGGACAGTTTATGCTACATTTAGTAGATTTGCATCATGTTTCTAAGGCTGATTTTGAGCTTTATTTTGGTCCTAGTGTATAAGAATTTATTTTTATTTTTTATTTTTTTGGTACATAAAGCACAAAAAGAATTTATTTTCATTGTATAGTGTTTCATTAAACAATGGAAAATTTTGTATGTTAAGCTAAATGCTAATCTTTAGTTAGCTGAAGAGCTAACAATACGAAAAAGTTTTTGCTTGTTTTACTTTGTGGCTACAGAATCCACTTAATACTGGTGGACTGTCCCTTATTCAAAATGCCAGGGACTCAAAGTGTTTCCAATTTTGGATTTTTCCAGATTTTAGAATATTTGCATATATATGAAGAGATATTTTGAGGATGGAATCCAAGTCAAAATGTGAAATTCATTTATGTTTCACATGCACCTTATATTCAGAGCCCGAAGGAAATTTTATGCAGTATTATTAGTGCCCTTGCATTTTGACTACGATCCCTCATGTGATCTCAGGTGTGGAATTTTCCGCTTGTGGTGTCATGTCAGCCTCCAAAGCTTTGTAGCATTTCAGACCAGATTTCTGGATTAGAGTTGCTCAACCTAATAAGGAATTCTGTCCAAGAAGGGAATGTGCTGCCCTGTGGATCAGCAAGCTTCCCATCCTGAAAGCGTGCATAGGGCTGCCTGTGCATCCACCAGGAATGCTATGGGGCATCCCAGATGTGGGGAAAGCTAGACCACGATACCAGCAATGTCCTTTCCTCCTAGGGTCTGTGGGTATATAAAAGAGCCAGCTGTCCCTTCAACTCCATATAGACTATTGGGAATTCTCAGTTCCTCAAGTGGGGAGCTTGCTTTGTCCGAGCTGTGGAATTCTGGCTTGGAAGCCACTATTCATTGGAGTATTTTTTTGTGTCATTAAATGGCATGTGCTTGAAGGAATAAATGCGAAGAAATAACAGCAACACATTTTGACTAATACATCAGTAAGGCCATTGCCACAGAGAAAATAATGCAAAAAAGAAGTGAAAAGGTGAGATTGAAGTGTAATCGTGTTTACAAAGTCTATGTACAAACCACAAGGGGCCAGAAAGGGCTGGATGGTCACATCTCGCTCTGACATTTTTGGATAGAATTACTATTTGTCCGCACACTGGCAGACCTGAAGGCACTTAATGCCACATTCACTGGTGTCGTTTCTATAGGATGATTTTGCCCTTTTTTAATCACAAAAATAACCAAGTGTGTGGAATCTTGCAAAGGGGAACGAGGAAGGGCTTAGGGTGACATTTTCCACTATGAGAGAAAAGAGGCTGCAGACTGGCTCATCTTGCCTATATCACGTGCAGCCTGGATCCAAGGAGAGTTAGAGCCATTGGCAAGGCAGAAACTCTAATGAGGAGCTGTTTCTCCAAGTTTAGAAGAGAGGCGGATTGCTGGTTGAAGATGAGGGAATCCCAAAGGTGTCAGACAGCTTGCGATAAACTTCTTGATCCAGTGCCCCACTCTCCCCATTTAAGCTGCAGTAGGGGAGGGGAAGTGGATGAGCTGGTGCCAGTCATGCCCAGGAGAGAATTTCCATGGTTTCTGCTAGGGCCTTACATTCACATTCCATTCTAGGTCCCTGGGAAGATTTGGGAGGGAAGAAGCAGGGCTGGTTTTAAGCCCTCTGTGAGCAATGTGTAGTCGAGATTTTATATAATAAATGTGTGCCCTGATTCTCCCTGTTCTTTTTCATGCTGGCACCGGGCAGAGTGTGGGAATTACTGCCTCAATAGTAAGTACAGTAAGTGCTTCGGCAGACTGCGAGACGCTGTGAGCCCCTGCCAGGTCAGGCTCTGGCCAGGCGGTGGCACGGTATAGGCCAACCACGTGTGAGGGGAACCAGGGTGAATGGTGGGGGGGGCTTGGACACACAACCAGGGTGGTGGGAATCTTCCCTGCAAGAGCGTGGGCCCTGGGAACACACTTAGCTCCCAGCCGGACCTCAGCAAGCGCCTGAGTTAGTAGGCAGCTGACACGGCTCCCACAGACGGACCCCTCCTGAGGCCCTCTGCAGAACTGATGTGTGACAAGCATGTCCTGACCATTTCAAAGAATCCAGGGGAAGGACAACTGTTGGCCACAGGCCCACAGACGCAGCCAACAACCGCAAGATGGACCCTGGCTGTACCTCTCGCCCTGGGGGTGAGCCAAACCCAGTGGGGGCTCCTTGGTTATGTTTTAGCTGTGAAGGACTCCTCTGTCAGTCAGCCTGGACACTGTCTCCTCCCTTTTCAATTTCCTGGGATGAGGGGCTGCTCTCCCAGCCAAGAGCTCCCCCCCACCTCCAGCTGCGCACTCTGGAGCCCCTTCCCCGTCCTCCATCTTCTCCTCTCCTTTGTCCCTGGGGCTCCCTCCCTCTTTCTCTGCTTCCCCTCCTTTCTTTGCCCAATGGCTGCCTGTCCGCCTGTGTCTCCTTTCTTTTCCTGCCTCTTCCTCCTCCTTCCTGGACTTTTCTTTTCTCCTTTTCTTGCTGTGGCTTTCTCTTCATGTTCACTCTTCCCCCTTATTTTTCTGCTAAGTTCCTTTCCCAAGAAATTGCTCAGGTAGTTACTTCACAAATTATCTTTTAAAATTTTATTTCTCTTCCTTTTTATGTTTTCTTTCCTCTTCCTTTCTTCCTTTTTCTTCTTTCCTTTCCTTTCTTTTTATGAAAAGGTTTTGGGAACATGTCATGGTAACCTGCCAACATAGGAACTCACACCTAAAGGCCCAATTTTATCAGGTTTCTGTTCTCCTGTCTGTGGCCCCCACTCCCTTTCTCTCTAAAAGTTAAGTTTAAACTCTCCCATTATTAATAGCTCCAAATAAGTCAAAAAATCATACCTTTCTGACCTACGTATGGAATCCTTAGGACAGTGAAATTCCTTTTGTTTTATGAAGCTGTAATTGTTTTGTAAGCTGGCTTATTCTCTTGTTTTGCACATTTTTAAAATATGAGATTTATTCCACTTTAATTTCTTTAAAATGTTGTTTGTGTATCTTTCTAATGAGGAAAGAGCTATTGCTATTATCTCTCTTGCAGAAATCCCCTCACCTCATCCCAATCTTTGACATCAAACATAGCTACTTGTCCTGCTCCTTTGCTGTGTGTAAAGGGAGGAGATTCCTCAGGAAAACAAAGTGATGAAAAATTGGGAGGAAGGAAACTCATATCTAAAAGATTATAAAGGAAAGAGGGGCCAGGAGCCAGAATTAAGGAGAGCTAGTGTGGTTCATGGTCCATCAGGTGATGATCTTGGGCGAGTCCTTGATGCTTTCTGTGTCATGTTTTCTTCTTCTGTAAAATGGGAATAATCAGCCCTTCCCTTCCCTCACATTCCCTGCTACTTTGTGAGATCATGTTGAAGACTTTGTGCAGTATCACACTGGAAGGTGATTTATAAACTAAGAGTCCAAGTCTCACGCTGCATTTCCCCCATTGACCTCTCAAGGTCACAGCTAAAGGGGTTTAGACAGATTCACATTCAATAAAGAAATCCTGTGGATTTAATTTCTGTGGATTGCTTCCTCTGCCTCACTTGGCGAAGATCTGGGGTTATCCCCAGCTGCTCCCCACATGGCTCAAGCCCTACTCTTTAGATTCCAAGAATCACTGGGAGCACTTCAAGTTCAGCACATTGCAGGACCTTCTCAGTAGTGCTGAGGCCAGTGACAGTGACTGCGAGCCCCCAGGGAAGGGAAAATGGGGAGAAGTCAACTCCAGGCCATTGGACTGGTCTGCCCTAAACCTGAAAGTGTGTGTGCAGCCAGGAGGAAGTTGTTCAATGTCACATTTCAGGGGCTGGCCTTCTTGGTATGTTCCTGCCACGTGTATGAGTGAGAGGTCGAGAGAGAGGCATGCCATGTAACCTCTGTTTTGTGTTCTGTCCCAGCCATCACAGAAGCCATCGAGATCCCGCAGTTTATTGGCCGCAGTTACCTGACGTACGACAATCCAGATATCCTCAAGAGGTAATAGGCTTTGATAGGACCTTCCTTGTCTCCTTGGGCATACATTTCTCAGTATCTTTCCCAAAGTTTTTCCTTATCTTTCATGTTAGAAGATAATTCCCAAAGAAGGCCATGGTTTTGGGGCAAAAAGACAAATAAAATAAACATAGAAACTAGAACGAAACAAACTAAACTTGAAAACATCAGCCTTCCAAATGAACTACACAGTTGCACAATCCCAACCGTTTCTGGTCAAGGGGTCTAGAAAGAGTAATGTGACCCCTGCCCCCTCCAATCCCCTGGAGGTTTCCAGTGCTTTTGGTTTGAGAAGCACAGAGTGTGCTGCTTATGAAGCCAGGCTCTGACTGACGCCCTGGCAGGGCCCTGGGCTCTGTGCTGTTCTGCGGCCACATTTGAGGCTCTGCCTGTGCCCAGCTGCAGGAGTCAGCTGCTCCCTCAACCACACAATCAGCAAAGCCCACTTCCCACTAGGTTAGCACCTCCCCTGCATCTTCATCCATAAAGGTCTGATGTCCTCTTTAGGCTCTGACCAGTTCAGTGGGGCTTCTCAGCTCTCTTCATGTAGACACAGGGGCATGGCATAAGGAGGTGCCCCAGTCACTGTCGCAGCTTGTCATCTCTGGCAGCAGGAGCCCCAGCACTGGACTGAAGTTACTGTAGCTGTTGGATTGGAAAAGTCTGGGTTTGTGGCGAGGGTCAAGTCCAGCCCTCAGCAAACCCTCCGCCCCGTTAGGCTTGTTTTTGGCACCTTCGGTTTTCTCCTTCTCTCTCTTTTCCCTCCACTGGTCTGTGTTCAGGTATAGTGTGCCATCTGCCTTACCACCACAGCTCAATCATTCTAGAGTTTTCCTTTCTCCTCAGGTTGACTGCATCTTAGTAAAGGCAAATCTTTAAGCTTTGCTCTTAGGGAAGAGCTTGGTGGCATTTCAAGGAACAAAAGTGGTAGAGAGAAATGTTTCTGGGGCATCAGATGTCCTCAGGAACTCTGAGTACACACCAGAAAGACATTGTTTCATTTCTGCAGTCTGCAGGCTTGTGTGTATCTGTGTTGCCTTGGCACAGAGACAGGTAAAATGTATTCCCAGCCAAGAGAAATCCTCTTCCTTCTCCATCCCACTTCCTCTAAACATGGAAGCTCCTTTGGTCCTCAGGAAGCAGAGACAGTGTAAAAGGGGCCTACGTCTTCAGCCTCCGGTGCTTAGAGAGAGATCACCATGCAGTAGGGAGAGTAGAAGATTGGTGAGGAGGAGATGGCGAGGCCCCAAGCCAGAGTAACTCTGATATGTGCACATGTGTGTGGAAGTTCATGTGCATGTGTGTGAAGCTGCAGGCAGAAGTCCAAGGTCTGTCTCAGTTAGATGCTAAGTAACAGAAAACTCAGCCTGCAAGGTCTTCAACATGAAAAGTATTTATTATTTCATATAACAAAGAGTTGGGACTTCAACAGGATCCTGGATTGATTAGAGAATCAACTGTATCATCAAAGACTCAAATCTGATCCATATGCCTGTCTGCTCATCCTCAGCATATTCTCCAGCTGCCCCATGAGATGGTTATAAAATATGGCAACAGCCAGTGGAAGTCAAAAGACTTTATTTTTATGTGATTCTCATTGAAGAAAGGATTCTTTCCCAGAATCCTCCTGGAAATTTTTCTCTATCTTATTAGACAATAGCAGATCACATGCCTCCTCCCAAACCAATCACGGATAAGATAAATTTGAATATCTTGATTTGCTTATATCAATCAGTATTCCAAGAGCACGTCAGGCAGGGAAGGAACCTTGAATAAAAATTGAGGAATAGCAGATTCCTAGGGAACAGGCTGCAGCTGTACTTCTTGCACCTGACCTGGTGGACAACACTTCTGTCTCACTACTCTGAGGCCACAGGGAAGGCACATTGGTCTCTTCCTGTCCAGACCAGGCTCTGGGAAGCCTAAACAAAAGTCTTCTCCATTATTCACTACTGAAAGCACCCTCCAGCTTCAGACTCAGCTGTGTGGGACAGACAGAGGGATGGGAGTGAGAGCAGAAACTTTTGCACTAGTATCATATTAATTGCAATGTTAAATTGTATTGCAATTTTGTATTGTATTGCATATTAATTGCAATGTTAAATTGTATTTGATTCCAGGACCCCCTTGTTCTTTTTTTTTTTAATATCTTTATTTTATTTTTATGTGGTGCTAAGGATCAAACCCAGTGCCTCACGCATACTAGGCGAGCACGCTACCACTGCGCCATAATCCCAGCCCCCCCCTTGTTCTTGTTCCTGTATCACATGAAATACTCACCACTTTAGTCAAAATGGGTTTCTGAATTAGTTCTTCCCAAGATCTGATAAAAGCACATAGTCATGTGACCCTGTTCTCAGCCCTGGCTGTAGAGCCCGGAGTCCATCCTATCCTTGTCACTTCCTGTTCCTCTCCGTATGATTCTACAACAATATCCCTCCAGACCATCACTCCATCAAGCCACCTTCCCTGCCTAAGACCCCACCTCCATCCTGTCACTTTTCAGATCTGCTCACAAGAACAGCCACTGCCAGAGCCAACCTTCCACCGCTGTGACCAAAGCCCAGAGCAATTGACTCTTTGAGCTCTTGGCAACCTTTTGTTAGGGAGTGAGGAGCAGTTTCTTAAGGCCCTGAGAAATAGGACAGTGATGTACAGGGTGCAGCCCGAGACTCTGGCATTGGCCATTATCTTGCTAATCTGTGGCTTTGCAAGTGTTTTTTTTTGTGGGAGTTCACAATACCTGTGGGGGAGACAATGCTGCCTTGGGGGTGCTGCTTTTTCTAATTTCCTGGAAGTACATGCTAGCAATGCCAGATAATCCTCCCCACCTGGTTGCTCCAGGTTGGAAGTCCAAACTGGGACCACTCCCAAACAGATTTGATGGTTAATTTCATGAACTTGTTTGTGTACTTCCTTCAGGGTGTCAGGATCAAGATCAAATGCATTCATACGGTTTAAGACAACTGCCAAGGATGGCCTGCTGCTGTGGAGGGGAGACAGCCCCCTGAGACCCAACAGTGACTTCATTTCCCTGGGCCTTCGTGATGGAGCCCTAGTGTTCAGGTAACCCCCTCTCTGGCTGCCTTCAGCAGCATCTTGTGATTTTTCTAACTGGATGAATTATGCCAACAGTGATTTCAAAGTGAGCCAAAACACAGGCCGCTGCAATTGGCTGTAGCCTGAAGCTCCAGGTTTATTTGAGGTCCCCGATTTTTCTTTTCAGCACCCATGTTTTCAGGTTGTGGACTGCAAACCACAACCTGCCAGACACATTTGGCCCACTACTCATTTGTGAAAATAAAGTTTTACTGAAATGTCGCCCCACACATGCATGTGTGTATCACCTCCGAATACGTTTGCGTGGTGACAGCACACTTGAGGAGTTTCAGTAGGAAGGTATGGCAGAGCCTGAAATGTTTACTGTATGTCCTTCTGCAGAACAATTCTGTGACCTCTTCTAGAGTGTTACTGCCACATGCTCCCCACTTGCAAATTAGGAAGGAGTGAAAGGAGGGTTTTGATACTGCCAGGCATAGTAGTAAAGTCTTCAGCTTAACATTCAACAGCCCAGGAAGATCTGAACTCCAAGAGCTCTGGCTTGAAAGTCCATTCTGCTTCCCTTAGCTGTGAGAATCCCTGCTTTCCTGCTGCAAGAAGAACAAAGCACAGATTCCTATCTAAGTAGATCAACTCAACATTGGTGCCTTTGCAAGCACTTCTTGAAACAAATAGGGTGGTCCCAAGAGTTCTTACCTTTTTTGTAGTGAATTTAGATTGCTCTCAGATGTGTCAAATGGGTAGTTATGCAGTAAAGAATTCCTTGGACAGTATCCCCCTACCCTTCTCCCTACTAGAGCAGATGGGAGCCAAGTTTCCACTAGGCAGGGCCTGCTTGTCTTGTGAAGAATGAAAAAAGTTGCTGTGGAGATTGTAATGACATTTCCTTACTTGAGGTTAGAAATCGCTCATTTATACCAGTGTTTTTCAAAGTGTGGTCCTGGGCCAGCAGCATCAGCATCACCGTGGGCTTTGTTAGAAATGCAAGTCCTCAGGCCCCACCGCCAAAGTACTAAGCCCAAGCACTCTAGGCCCGGTGCCCAGCAAGCCATGTTGTAACCTCCTCAGGTAATTCTGATGCCTGTCCAGGTGTGAGAGTGTCCGTTCTCTCTAGATCGTCTGCTCCAGTGACAGGTGTTTCTTGGGTTTTTCCTCCTTGAATCACCTCCACCCATGGTGATGAGCCCAAGTGATCCCTAAATGATAGGAAAGTCATTGAATTGAAAGAGGCAAAGGAGAGAGAACTGAAGGATGGAGATAATAAAGATTTAACTCTGGGGCTTTGTCAGCCGTGTGCTGGGATTACTGAGAGCCAGTGGAGAATAACATAAATCTTTTCAATTTGAAGAAAAGGCATTTTGAGAGGAATTATCACTTGTCCAACATCTCACTTGCCCCTAAATAGCAGAGTATGCTCAAGGGATTCAGTCCTATGATCATGGGGGCTTTTAGGGGCCCCATGTGGCTGAAGACTAAAGACTGGAAGGTGATGGGGCTGGGATTGTGGCTCAGTGGTAGAATGCTTGCCTCACATGCATGAGGCACTGGGTTCGATCCTTAGCACCACATAAAAATAAATAAAATAAAGATATTTAAAAAAAAAAGACTGGCAGGTGATTTCAGCTTTTCACCATCTCTAGCCACCAGCTCGCCATTGCCCCTCCCAGCCGACCCCTTGTTGGCCCAGAGGTCAGATAACTGACGCTCTTCACACCCGGGATCCAGGCTGGCTGCCTCAAAGCCATTTTCTTGTGGTTTTCCTGTGGTTAACCTCGTCAAGGCCTCAAGTACTTGATTATGCCCAGAAAAGAGAACTGAAACAGTAGCTGAGCCGTGGGTGGGACGGCCCAATCTCCCCCCTGAACTGCCAGCCAAAGTCTATTCACCACCCACTCCAGCCCCACAGGGAAACTGGAGAAGCTCAGGAGCACCCCCAGCTCCCACGGGCTCCCTTCCCAGCCCTGGAGAGGAAATGGCCTGCCCTCTCCCTGGCCCTCCCTCTCCCCCTCTCCCACTCCTGGCCCTCTGTTTCCTTCCAACAGCTCCTCTCCATCCTCATGGTTCTTAAGTCACCATTTTTTTCTCAGGCTACTGAAAATGGCCCCCATATTTTTCTTTAATCCTGGAGACCTGTTGTATCCTCTGTAAGATACACTGCGGAGCCTGGGCTGAGGTTGACCTCAGTGCTGCGCCATGCCTGGACCCACAACCAGACCACTGCTGCTCCACCGAATCGCATTCTTCTGAAGGGTCACCACTCACCCACCCTCCCACCCAATACAGACCCATCGAAGTGCTGGGCTAGGTCAAAGAGCAATTATAGTGTAGGCTGGTGGCTTGAAAATGCCAACATGCAGAGGGGCCACTCAGCAGCTCATTTCAAAGATAGATTCCGATGCCAGCTTTCTGGGATTCTGGTGAAATAGGTGTAAGTAGGCACTGGAATCTCATTGGAAGCAAGCACTCCAAGTGATTCCTGAGAAGCAGGGTCTGAAGTAACTTTGTAATCAGACATACTTGAACCCCATGGCTGTGTGATCTCATGCAAGTTACCTAACCTCTCTGAGTTTCTGTCCCCTCATCTGATTAAATGAGGATTAAATAAACTTATTCCTGCAAAGGACTTAATGTGAGGTCTAGCACAACTAGTTACTAGAAATAATGATAATTAAAAATTACTATGTTTAGTCAAGTGTTTTCTGGGCTCTGGAAGCCCCCTGCCTCAGAAAGATAGCATGTGCAAAGAAATTAGCATTGATACAACTGCTTCATTAAATTAAGTTAGTATTATCATTATTGTTATTTTTAACAACATGCTGGCCTTGGCCTTGAGGACCTCACATCAGTGGAGCCCAGGAAGTAAACATTTTTACAGGGTGGACAAACCATTCTTGAGGTTTCAGTGTTTGAACCAGGTCCAGAGCAAACAGAAGAATCCTAAAATGATGAAATATACTCTTAACTTTCTAGACTTTCTTCCTTCACCTAAATGCAGGTTCCTTTTGCTAATTTAGGACTCGAAGCCTTTCTGCCAGAGAACAGCCAAGAGCAATGGAACTCTAAAAAATTACTCATAGATTCTGTCAAGGTCAAACAGAAAAAAGGAAATCGAAGGGCTCAGCTAAAATGAGTGTGGTTTTCTTTTTTTGTTTTCGTTTTGTTTCATTTTGTTTTATGATTATACACGGAGCATAAAACCTGCTGGGCGGGTTTATGAACATCACTTGATTGACATTCTGAATGTCATGCTTCCTGACATTCTTTCCCACTCATTTTGAGCTTGTAATATTTTTACACAGCAGAGAAAAGGGACAGATCCAACATTACCCAAGTGCCCTCTGCCACAGTTTAAAGGGACATGATTAAAAGTGTCATCATATGAAAGCATGGAGGTGGCTGAGTGGTTTCCAGACGGCCTCCTTGATGGCATCTCCTGGTGCCCACCTTGGTGCTCAGCTCTGCAGTCTTTACTGCAACTTCCTGTCGAGTGACCCAGGACCACCCATCCTGGAAGCCAGTTACAAGCCATTGGCAGAGAAATCAGACAAGCATTCATTCATTGTTGCCCTTTGGTATCAAGGCATAACTCATGTGCAGGGCACGCGTGTTCAGTGTGCAGCTCAATAAATTTTTACTTATGTAAATGTTGCATCTCCACCACCCAGAAGAAGATATAGAACACTTCTCCCACCCAAAAAAGGTTCCCTCATCTCTCCTCCAGCCATGGTAACCACTGTTCTTGGCCATTTATTATATTGTACAAATGGGAAGCTATTCCAAGGTGAGAATGCGTATTTCTGGGCAAGCAGGCGTTACTTTGAGGATCTGAAATCACACAGGGTGGGGGCTTGGAAAGTCAGGCCATAGAGAGGCCAGCGGAGTTACCCCGACCCACAGTGATGACTGGAGTCATCAGCTGGGCTCCATCTTGACTCCCTTGAGCATGTTCTGTCCTCTGCATGAACAGGAGAGCCATCAGGCTGGAGAAGAGGAGAAAGCCCACCTTTAGTGCAGGGGTATCTGGTACAACTGCAAAGGTGTATTTTACTGGCATATAAGCACATTCCAGTCCAGCCTCCCCAGACCAGGCCCAGGTCACCTTGATTCTGAGATCTGAGTGTTCCTGACCACATTGCTTACATGCTTACAGCCTGGAGATCCACTCGCACATGGCCATTCTCCCAGAATGTTACCGAATTTAGCTCCTGGTGGCAACTTTCTCCCTCCTGCTGGTTCCTCAGGGTGCATTGTGATCCCAGTATTCAAGCTGCACTAAGTGCTGCAGGACTCTGGGGTGCTGGGATTGTTTGTTCATTTCTACTGTGTGCATGGCTATCTCACTTAACATACGCTGCAATCCTTCAGGGAAGGTATTCTCACCCACTATTGACACATGAGGAAATTCAGACTCAGAGAGAGAATGCAAATTGCCCAGGGTCGCAGACTAATAATAAACTAGCAAGTCTGCGGATGCAGGCAGGTCTTTGGAACCAAGGGTTCATGCTCTGTCACCTCAGATAGAAGAGCCACACATACTAATCCAGCTAAGTTTCTGCCAACCAGCTCCTAAGCCGGCCTCAGAGTCATACATTTCTTGGACAAGCATTTGGCCTCCACTTAATGAAATCTGAAAATTCCACCTCCAGGGTGCTGTATACAAGGAGACACAATGTGGGCCATTTCATTAGAAAACAGTGGGTTTGTCAGGGTCAGGGTGGCAGCTTGGTCCCATGGTTTGTCAAGTCATTGCGAGGTCTGTTCTTGGTTAAATGCTGACTGGCTGTGTGACTTCTTTGAGCCTGTGTTATGAAAGAATGACCTACGTGGCACATTCTCTGGGAAAAGCCCAGAGCCTCTGTTCTTGCACTGCTCCTGGCTTTCTTCCCCACGGTCCTATTTTTTGGGCAGTGAGGTGAAGGAAAGACACTTCCTCTCATGAGAGGAGGGACAAGCCTCCCCGGGTAGAACATGTCCCTTCAGAAGCCGGATCACATAGGGTTTATAATGTTACCAAGTGAGGTCCAAGAAGTTGGCCCAGTGCCTAGGTGAGAGTATACACTCACTAAATATTTGTTGAATTGAATTAAAGTAGAATAATTGAATGAACATTAGATTAGGAGGGATTTTTCTCTCTGGTAAACAACAAGTCTTCTGATACCTTGAGGGCATCAGAGTATCTGGAACCTGAAATAAAAAATTGGAAGGCACCAGGTGAACCTGATATCAGAGTAAAATGGAGGATGGGGCAGATAATACAAGTTCAAGTTCTACTCATTTGCTTTGCAATTTTACCCAAATTTCCTTAATCTCTTTGGAGCTCCGCAGACTTGTTAATATTGTTTCAAAAAAAAAAAAAAAAATTAGCCGGGCACGGTGGCGCAAGCCTATAATCCCAGCACTTAGGGAGGCTGAGACAGGAGAATCACAAGTTCAAAGCTTCAGCAGCGGCGAGGTGCTAAGCAACCTAGTGAGACTCTGTCTCTACATAAAACACAAAATAGGGCTGGGGATGTGGCTCAGTGGTTGAGTGCCCCTGAGTTCAATCTCCAGTACCAAAAAAAGAAAAGAAAAGAAAAGAAACACATGTGTTAGTTTCTTAGGGCTGATGTAACAAATTACCACAAACTGTGTGGCTTAAAATAATAAAAATTCACCCTATCACAGTTCTGCAGACTAGAAATCCAAAATGTAATGTGCTGTAAGGGCTGGTTCTTCCTGGAAGGCCTGGGGAACCTGTTCCCTGCCCTCTCTGAAGTTCTGGGGGTTGCTGGCAGTCCTTGGTATTACTTAGGTTATGGCTGTATACTTCCAGTCTCTGCCCTCATGGTCACATGGGATTCTTCCCACGTGGTTCTCTATGTGCCCATGTCCCTTTTTCTTAAAGGATACCAGTCATATAGGATTTATGGCCACCCTGATCCAGTGTGACTTCATTTTAACTAATTACCTCAGACCTTATTTTCAAATAAGGTCACATTTGTAGGATCTGAGTAGAACCTAAAAATTTGGAGGGAACACTATTTAACCTAGTATATCACATTACACATGATAAAGTCCTTTTCAGTATCCCTGATAGTATGCACTGAACATATAATTATAGTACTGATGCTTCCATACATGAGCTTAAAAAAACTCAGCCTTGATGATATTATGCCAAGCAAAGTAAGCCAGACACAAAAAGACAAACACTTTACGGTCCACTTACATGAGGTATCTAGAATAGTCAAATCCAGATACAAAGTAGGAGGGGAGCTTCAGGGGCTAGAGGGAGGGAAGAATGGGGAGTTATTGTTTAATGGGTGCAGTGTTGATTTTGTAAAATGAAGAGTCCTAGAGATTAGTTGTACAATGGTATGAAAGTACTTAACATTGGGGCTGAGGTTGTGGCTCAGTGGCAGAGCACTTGCCTCGCACATGTGAGGCACTGGGTTTGATCCTCAGCACCATATAAAAATAAGTAAACAAAATAAAGACACTGTGTCCATGTACAACTAAAAATATTTTTTTTAAAAAAGTACTTAACATTACTGAATCGTACACTAGACACTGGTTAAGATAGTAAGTGTTGTGTTGTATGCATTTTACCACAATCGAAAATTTTAAAAACAATTCATGGCTCCCTGAATTCATTTACGGGTGACCTGGAAACTGAACACCTTTTATATTATTGTGCGGTGCTAAGGAAAATGCATTCTGCCTTCCAAAGAAGGCTTTGTAATGAGAAGCCTTTGTGAATGGGCGTGTGTCTGTGCTTCAGGGTTTTATTCCTTTCTCTGTCTTGTTCTCCAACACCCTTAGCTACAACCTGGGCAGTGGTGTGGCATCCATCATGGTGAATGGCTCCTTCAACGATGGCCGGTGGCACCGGGTCAAGGCTGTCAGGTGAGCGCCTAGCCCTGTGACAGGGACAGCCTGGCTGGGCCATACTGGGAGGAGGAGTCCAGTCTCCTTTCCCCACTGTCCTGTTCCCCAGCCTAGCCTGGCATCTACCAAGTCCCAACTGTGCCCTCCACTGACACTGACAGGCCAGAGGCCATACCCCACTTCTGTATGGAATGGTGATCTTCTGGAGAAAAAAAATGCTATGAGAAAGTTCCCAATCTTATCACATAGATAATTCCTACTATTCTGTTTGTTTTATGTTATCAGGCCCTTATAATCTGATGTGGTTCACAGAGCCCCATCTACATATTTCCCTCCTAGCAGTAGGAGTCATTATCCCATCTTCTGATTATCTTTAGGTGAACTATTCCTTTGCTCTTCTTTACAGTTTTTGTTTTACTCCTTACATCCATATTCCCAACAGTACATTTTCAGGAGCCAAATAGTGGGTCCAAACTGGTAGTGTCAGTACTGTGTGTTAGATGAAGGACCTAGAAGATGAATCCTTTCCGGGGAAGTCCATGGGTGAAATCAAAGGTGAGGCCTGGGAAATATTGGACTCAGCAGGGTCAGTTTTCTTCTTAGCTCACAGAAAGTCTGTGGTGGGAATAGCCGTGCTCTGGCCACTGTGCCTGACTTTGATACCTTAGAGAAAGTGTGAGGACACAGAGTCAGATCTGTGCTCACCTGCTGCAGTGCAGAAAGCTCTTGAGACAGATGTGTTGTGATTCTGATGAAGCTCCAACTCTGACTTGTTGAAAAACATAAATGTTTCCCATGATGAATACTTACAAGATTGGGTCTCAGATTTGTTCTAGAATAGAAGTCAAAATGTACAAAGTCAAACCGAACTCCAAAATACTCTAAACCATGTGCCTTCTGAGATCTTCATTTCTCTCTGTGTGTACCATCTTTAAAAGGACTTGCACAGAGGCATCCAAAGGAATTTGAAATGTGTCAGTTCTTAACTCCAACTGCCCTTGATCCATATAATCTCTGCTCTGGGAACATCAGGGATCAAAACACCCCGCTTTCAGTTTCCTTGGATAGAGATGGTTGGTGGAATACAAGTGTGGAAGGACAAGCATTGGGGACATCAAGTTCTTCCTTAACATCATCTGGGGAAAGCAATGTGAAGTGACTTCCCCAAGACTATACAACTGTTGTGGGCAGAGCCTAGATCAAGGCAGCCTACCCACAACTAGGATTTCAGATGTTTGGGAGTAACAAGGCAGGGGAATTTTTCCTCCAAATAACTTCAGATGTCAGAGTGGCAGAGTGGCGCCATGCAGCTGGCTCAGCAGCTGTAGGCCTTCCTACTGCATTTTGATACCATTCCTAGTGGGTTTTAGGTTGCAGTGAGGGTGGTACAGAAAGAGCTGAGCCCAGGAGCTGGATGGGTGGGATTCAAGCAGATATCATGAGTTGTGAGCAGACAGGCCGAGAAGAGATGGTACAACATATCTAAGTGGGAACTGGGTCAAGGCTGTGCCTATCAACCATGGTAAGAAGGTTGAGTGGGTATCTTAATTTTCTGTTACAGGCTCCAAGGTCTGAGATAGGAGAATCAACAGAGAGAAGATCCCTAAGGCAGGGCGCTGATTGTACACTGTCTTGCTGTGGATAATCCTGGTCTGGCAAGCGTTACTCTTAGCAGAATACAGACACATTTCTCATTTATCGGACATCTCCAGGGGCCAGATACTTTACACCTGTATTTTATCTTAGTTAATGTTCATAGGAGTCTAAATTCTATGGTCTTCACTTTATGGATAATAATTATTATATGATGATGATGTTGATAATAGTAATACACACCTTTACCAGTTTTTGTAAAGCAAGATATGTATCAGATACCATGTTCTGTACTTGACATGTCTGACATCTGATCTCCACAAGAACTTTAGAAGATGAGCATGGTTATACCCATTTCAGATGAGGATGTTGAAGCTCCACAAATTCACTTGTTCATTCATCTAATGTTACAAGGCACATACCATTCAAGATACGTGAAAGACAACACTGAGTAAAACCAGTGTCCTTGCCTTAATGGTCTTGGGTTCTACTAGGAGACAACAGACAATAAGTCACACACATGAAGAACAAGGACATTAGATATTATGTTAGAAAGCAACATCACATTTTTTTCAAACTTGTCACTGATTAGCAGACAATGTCTTTAAGGAAGATCAGTGGAATAGAAGAAGGCAGTCAAAAGGGACAGGAAAAGAGAGAAAAAGCAGAATAAATTGAACCAAATCACATGATGTGCATATATAAATATACCACAGGGAATTTCGCCTTTACGTATATGTGGAAAACACCAATCCAAAATAAATAAATGAGAAAAAGGAAGATCAGTAGAGTAGAGGAAGGAGAATAACGGGAAGGAGAAAAGGAGGGAAAGAGGGGCCAGTGCGGGAACAGGGACTGAAATGGAATACATCAAAGTCTGTGCATATATGATTTTGTCAAAATGAACTCAGCTACTATGTATAATGATAGTGCCGTAATAGAAAAAGACAATATCTTCATTTTTGAAATAGAAGAATAAAAAAAATCTTAGGATGGATAAAACAGAGTAAGTGGAAAAAATCTAATATTTTAGAATAATTAAAAAATTAAAAAGGCAGAACAGACAAGGTATGCCATTGGGGACACTGCCCATCGCAGCATGCAGGTATGAGAGTCCAAAAATGCACTTCCAAAGTGGGGATCCATACATTGTCTGTAGGGAGCAGGCAGACAGGAGAAAGCTCTCTCAGCTCAGTGCCAGAAGAGTGGCTGTCAAGAAGGGGCCTTGGGCCAGCACCCACCCCCTAGTGCTGCAGAAGCCACCACTTTGGTTTGGGTTTTGGCAGCCCCATCATTTAGCATAGTACTGGCATTTGGTAGTGCTTTCATACCTGTTTATTGAAATGATTGGATTAGCTCTCAGAATAGCATTCTGTTTTGTTTTGCTTTCCTTTGCAGGGATGGCCAATCAGGAAAGATTACCGTGGATGACTATGGAGCCAGAACTGGCAAATCACCTGGCATGATGAGACAGCTCAACATCAACGGACCTCTGTATGTGGGTAAGTGACTTTCATGGTCAAATATAGATCAGATCAGGGCTTTTTATTTTTATTTTTTGGCAATTTCTCTATTTGTTGTGTCGGGGATAGGTCAGTGAAATACCTGGAAATCAGGAAGCTGCCCTGATAATCCATTCTTCCATTTTCTGATCTTCTGACTCATGGCTGAGGGGACAGGAAGGGACTTACTCAGATGCTTTGTGCTTTGGATAGACCCACCAGGAAAACCATGCTTTTCTTGTTTATAGAACAGGAACCTGCTAAATACAGCTCCAGGAATTCTCTCTGAGGAAGTAGGATCTATCTTTCTGGCCCACCTCAAAATGGAATGAGTAGTATGTCTATAAATGGCTTATAATCCACTAATGCAGACACAAAAACAAAAAGATATTTTTAAATATTTTCAAAACCGAACTTCATTGAATGCATTCGACATCAGTGTATCTCTTCTGGTTTAAGATGACATCACTTCCAATGACACACCATTTTGTTGACATTAAACAACGTGTCAGAATTCACTAGCTACTAATTTGGTTTCAAGGTGTTCATTTGAGCCAGAAATCACACTATGAATTGTGTATTTGTATCCTTTTGCTGTGTATGAAATTGATCCAAGTGAGCCTGTTCCTTTAAGGATAATGATAAAATAGATGTGATGCACTGGACAGTCTGACCTATCAGCCAGGGGATGTCAGTGGGCACTCAAGTGCACTGTAGAGAAGGCCCAGCAGCTGACACTTCCTTACTCCTCTTTTCCTGCCTCCTTTTGGCTTCCTGGCAGGTGGAATGAAGGAGATCGCTCTGCACACTAACAGGCAGTACATGAGAGGCCTCGTGGGCTGCATCTCTCACTTCACACTGTCCACTGATTACCACATTTCCCTCGTGGAAGATGCTGCAGATGGGAAAAACATCAACACTTGTGGAGCCAAGTAACACCAGCTGGCCTTGCCCAAGGGACAGAGCCTCTCTCCTGAGAATCCCAGGGGCCCTGAGACCCTGCCTGATGCCGCACACAGAGGCCCGGGGACCAGGTGTGTTTCCTCTCATCAAGAGGAAAGTACGCCCTGATGGGAAACTGGGCACCAAGACAGGAGGCCCTGGGTGGCCTTCCCTGCTGACACTCTGTGGGCCAAACCCAATGGAGCACTGTGTGTCGGAAGCAACGGACTTTGTCCATTGAATGTGTGGAGTCTGCCAGAGATCACACATCAATGCAAATTCCAGAGCCTGTCTGCTGTAACTGAATGAATGTGTTGTGATTCATAGTACATAGGAGAGAGAGGGAGACAGAAAGAGAGAGATGAGAGAGTGCGAGCCCACAGAGCAGTATTAAAATACTTGTCCTTCCCTGACTCATGACGCTTACTCACAGCAGAATGACTGTGTGACCTTGAACTTCAAATTTCCCACCTTGGCCCATGGATTGCTCTGATTAACCCCTTCTGCTCCCTGGTGGTTAGCCCAATGTGCTCTGACTGTTCCATGAAAATAAGGGGTGGGGAAGGTTAAACATAGAATCGTGGTGGTAATATGGCCCCTTCCCCCAAAGTGTACCTTTAATGTGAAATCTCTACTTTTTATAATATCAATCTAAGAAAATGGGCTCCATGATTTTGTAGCTGTACTTTTGTATGTGTCTATTTTTATAGCTGCAGACTGTCCACACAGTGTACCTTAGGGTATACTGATAGTATACCCTAGTTCTTGCACACTTTCCTAAAAATTTTCTCCCAAAGGAGACTTGGGGCCGTTTGTGGTATCAGTGGAGTGGGAGAGGTGACTTGGGTGGGCGACTCGGGGAGCTGACCATTCTCTTCTGGTACATGTTGGTTCTAGGGGATGAACATGAAGCTTTCCAAAATAAGCAGATTAAAAGGAATATGTGTTACCAAGGTGGGTCACTGTCATTCTGTTTCAGGAAAGGGGGATATCTTTAGTAAACTTGAATAAAGGGGATGAACAAGACTAGAACGCGTTCATCATTCATTTCATGGAGATGATACTGATTCACAGAGGTCACATCCACAAGTGGACATTAAGGCAATTGGTGCTTCCAAGCTGTGCGGGGGTGGGGGTGTGCCCTCAGGATGGTCCAAGCTTCTGGAAAAGAACCAGAAAAACAGAGCTTCTTCATTCTGCACTGTCAGCTGTGTCCCTCTGCTATGCACACATGTGACTCCATGTGCAGCTGGCCTACTGGCAAATCCCCACGCAGAGCTTTGCTAAGGGAAAGGTGAGATGAATACACCCCCAAAGAGGAGGGAAACCTGATCCAACTCACACAAGAGCCTATAATTAGTCCCAGGCATGACCCTACTCTTGTTTGTGCAGCATTCATTCAGCAAAGAACTTTGAGCTTTGTGCAAACTTTGAGCACAGTTTTAGAGACACGAAGAATTCTAAAAGATGAATAAATACCCTAGAGAGGTTCACCTCACAATTCAACCTTCTGCCTCCTATCTTTGGGAACCTTCGAGACCAGGATTCCTACCAGAGGAATGATGGATAATAATGACAACAGTAACAATAACGATTATCCTTTGCTAGGTGCGTCACCTTGTGAGTAGGATCTGGAGAGAAGGCACCTGGTGGAAAGGGTGCCCTGCCACCTCCAGTCACCATCACCTCAGCACTTTTTCCTTGGAGACTGCTGGGGCCAGTGCTTCCCAATATACAATGGAGCTACTTTTACAGCACATTTTCAATGGATTGCCTCCAGCTGGAGGGAAAAAAAAAAAAACTTTAGCAAAATATCCAGCTGAGCTGAAGCCAGAGAGTTGCCTTGCAGATGAGTTCTTGTCCCATGTAAGAGTTATCCAGAGAAAAAGGCAGTGACCCAGGGATGAAGGTTTGGGGTGGGTGTTGAAACTGAAGAGAACTAGGAACCACCTTCTCTCTGGGTGGGAAGCAGCTGGAGCTGAGGAGAAGGGCTGACGCAGTTTAGGATTAAGGTAATTGGGATCCTGTAAGTGAGAGGGCAGCCGAGTAGAGGGACCCAAGAGGACAAGGAGGGGCCAGGGTAGGAATACAGGGTCAGAGACAGTGTATCTCAAGTTTGGAGCAAGGCATGTCCACCCTTCCTGTGGACAAATCCAGAAAATGTGGGATGAGTTTATGTCAGAGGTGGTGTTGAAGATACAAACTTTAACCTAGAGTTGAAGTTAGTCCTCAGTTCTGGTGGGCAACAGAGTGGGTAAGAACTCTGCCTGGCTTGTGATGTCCCAGCTCTCTAAGTGTATCTGTTATCTTTTGCCACAATAATGCTGCCTAACAACCACAAAACCTCAGTGGCATACAGCAGTAAGTGTTTATTTCTTACACGCCCTGAGTGAGTAGCTTGGCAGCTCTGGGTTGACTAAGGCCTTCCTCTGGTCTCAGCTGGATGCAATCCCACGTGTGCAGGTTGCTAACTTAGGATGGCCTCGGCTGGGGTGGTAAGGTACCTCGAGTCTGTTCCATGTGTTTCTCACTCTCCTCTGAGCAGCGGGGCTAGCATGAACATGCCCTTCTCATGATGGTGAAGGAGGACCAGAGGCCTGAGTGAAGCCCTAAGGCCTGTTACAGTCAGTACAGCACAGCCATGTGATGCTTCAGCCACATCTCATTAGTCAAAGTCTGTAGGTTCAAGAGATAAAGAAATGGACTCCACTTCTAGAGTGACATAGTGACACCTTGCCATAGTGAGAGGATCTACTTAGTCACCTGGAAACTGAGTTCAAGGAGGGATGAAAAACTCAGGCCATGAACAGGGTCAGTCCCCCATGACAAGCCATGCCCCACCCCCAGCACAGCTCTTCTGCAGGGACTCCTGGAGCTGGGGACAAGGTATGTGAAGTGCTCAGTGACTGGCCAAGCCAGGTTTCAGGGGAGGAGCATTTGCTCTTCCTGCATCCTGTCCTCCCTGCCTGTCTCCCTTGTCCATCTGTCCTTCCACCTAATGCTGGCACTTGACAGTTGGTCACCGCTCTGAGGAGAGACCAGCAGGGACATGGGATCTCCACTTTGGCTTCTGGGTGACTGCTGTGGTGAGAGGCTGGTTGGAGAAGGCTGGCTGGGTTTTTGGGGAGCAGCCAGGGAGCTCTGAGTTTCATTCGATCCCCGTCCTGCAGAGGAAGGATATTGTGAGGCATGGGTTCCTGAAAAACTTTTGTCCACGATCAGTATCTGAGGAAATTCCCCAGAACTCCCCCCACGTTCTGAGCAGGCCATGGGGGTGGGCGAGGGAAGGTAATGTTCTTGCTTTTCCTAAGCAAGTGGACTTTCACAATTCTGTCCCCTCCAGAGCCCCTGGGAGGTCCCCCTCAGGAAGCTCGGTAAGGTCTTCTGGGTCACCACACCGCCCAGAAGCTTGCCTGGCCCTGGGCCACCTCTCTGAATGGCTGCCCTGCTCTCTGGCCCTCTTATTTGCCTTTCTTTTCCTGACCTAGTCCAGTCCCAGGTTCCAGGCCTGCTCCAACACAAACAGGCCTGCTGGTTTCCACTCACTCCCTGCCTGGCCTTCACGGTAACTAGCGCTTTCCTTCGGACTTCCCTCCTCTCCTTTCTTCCACCTCCAGCCGCCTCCCCTCCCGCCTCCTAGGGAGCTGCCTCCTCCCTGAGTGGGAGGAAGGATCTCGGAAATGTGCCCAGAGCTGGCAGGCTGAGTGCGTTCCACTTGGAGGAAACGCGGCATTTTTCACCTTTAACCCAGAAAAATATGGTTCTCAGAAAGCTTGTTTTTAGCACTGCAAGTTCCCAGAGGAAAAAGAATAGGGAGGAGCAGGGGCCCCCAGCCCCTCACAAGGCTCTGACAGCCGGCCCCCCAACCCCAGAAGGCTGTTCTTCCAGGGAGGGAATTGCCCAGGGGCAGCCTGCATAAGACAGAGAATTCCAGTTCCAAGCGGAAAGACATCAGAAGAGGAGCCTGGACAAAGCCTCAGCTACTTCCCTTCCTTCCCTGCCTTTTCCAGCCTTTGCTCAGCCCAGAAATGCACAGTAGCTGCCCGAGAAGGTGAAGGATCCCCCTGCACGCTGGGCAAGTGCTGTACCACTCAGCCACATATCCAGCCCCATCGGTTCTTTCTCAGCATGGAGATTGTGGGACGTCCAACTACATCATAGTCAGGTGCACACTGAGCAAAGAAGGGAAATGAAAGCGGGCCTGCCTCAGCCATCGGGAGGCCACGAACTACCAAGGCTGTGGAGGCATCGTAGCTGGTGGGCTTCAGTGAAAGTAACACGCTGTCCTTAGGAAGTTCCAGCTCACAGGTGGCCACATTTGGGCCAGTACAATGACTAATCCAATTCCACAGTCTGACTGGCTTCTGGGATAGGCCTTCTGAGTAATTAATTGCACCTCAACCTCACGTTCAAAGAATGTTCACATACTTGATTTTAACAGTCCTCCTTCTGTGATGGCCAGAGCAGATGGGCAGGGCTGGTTTGACTTGGGGAGACAGAAGCTGTGCAAAAACAGTGGATGACTTGCCCATTCATCTACCACGAGGATAAAACCACGATGTCGCACTAGGGAACTTTTCTACTCCTTACCCTGCCTGGCCTTCAGTCTGGTGCAAGCTGCTCCAGGACACCAGGATTATCAAGTGGCATTGCGGGGGCTTCGTCAGTCTAGTAGTACTGGGTAGTGTATTCACGTGGGTGAGGGAGATCTGTGCAAAGACCAGTTCCCAGGGTCTGCTTGCCAGTGTCTCGTATCCATACCTTTGATGAGAGAGACATTTTCCAAAGTCTCCTGAGCTGAGTGAATTTGAAAGCAGATACCAGAGCTATTTGATTAGAGTGGGATTCAGGCCCCTCTAGAGGCAGTTGGGCCTGGATCGAATTCCTTCCTTTCTCTCCTTTGCCTTCATCTCCACAAATAACCTCTATAGCTCTGGGGAGTTGTAGCAAACTATTTCTGGATGGCAATGTGCTTCCCCTGGGCCCAGCCCAACAGGAGCTGAAAGAGCAGAGCAGACAGCAGGGGAACGTCCCCTGCCTCTCCATGTTTCTCTCCCTGCCGTTGCTGAGACAGCTTTGTCCTAGAAAGTGTGTGGCTCCCAGGACCACTTGCCCTTTCCTGGAAAGACGTGAGAATATTACATCTTAGTGTTTGGAAGGAACTCTCAGTTTTCCTGTTTGTCAATCTTGTCTCTGTGCTTTGCTTAATATCCAAATTGTGTACCAAGGTATGGAAATTTCCCGACATGTGGTGTGGACTTCCCCCATGTCCTTGCTGTCCACCTCTAAGCAGGGGCCCAACCAGAGGCTATGGCTTCCTACAACAGCTTATTACTGAGAGGCTGCATCTCTGATTTGGCTACGAGAAGACTTGGACTGGATTGTCTCTGAGAAGGAAGGCCAGGGATGCTCAAGGAATTGGCCATTTAAACTCACTTAATAACCAAACTAAGAGGTGCCAGTCCAAGGGGTGCAGAGGGAAGCCCTATTAGGAAATGCCAAAGGAGAGTGGAGGCAGAAAAAAGTGAACTATCACATGGAGAGAGCTCTGGGGGAGGGAAGTGCAGGGTCACTAGGGAGAGGGTGGCGGAGGAAAGTTGCTCACATCATGGTGTTACTCAGCACTAAAAGAGAATAAAATTATGGCATTTGCAGGTAAATGGATGTAGTTGGAGAACATCATGCTAAGCAAAGTAAGCCAATCTGAAAAAACCAAAGGCTGAATGTTCTCTCCGATAAGTGGATGCTGATCCATAATGGGAGAGGGGGCATGGGAAGAATAGAGAAACTTTGGTCAAAGGGGAGGGAAAGGAGGGAATGGGACATGGGGACAGGATAGAAGGTGGAATGTGATGGACAACCATGTCCTAGGTACCTGTATGACTGCACATATGGTGTAACTCTATATTGTGTACAACCAAAGAAATGAAAAGTTGGGTTCCATTTGTGTACAATGCATTCTGTCATGTAAACCTAATTAGAATAAATAAATTTAAAAATATATATAGATAGTTGATAAATAGATATTCTGATACATATATTTTTCTATAAAATGTAATGTATGACTTGAGTGTTATCAGTATTAAAAATTAAGAAAAAAAAATACAGCAGAGAGAGAGACTCCAGCTCCAGATACAAAATAGATACCCCATAGCCACTCTCCCAATTGACCACTTCTTCCAGCCACTCCCCACCTGCTTCTAGTCACCACCCAGTTAATCTCATCAGAAATTAATTCATGGATTGGGTTAAGACTCTCACAATCCAATCATTTCTCCTCTGAACCTTCATTTTTGTTTTTTTTTTTTGGTACTGGTGATTGAACTTGGGCACTCGACCTCTGAGCCACATCCCCAGCCCTATTTTGTGTTTTATGTAGAGACAGGGTCTCACTGCGTTGCTTAGCGCCTTGCCCTTGCTGAGGCTGGCTTTGAACTCGCGATTCTCCTGTCTCAGCCTCCCTAAGTGCTGGGATTACAGGCTTGAGCCACCGCGCCCGGCTTGAACCTTCTTGCATTGTCTCACACGTGAGCTTTTGGGGGACACCTCATAACTAAACCATAATAGCCCCTGCCTGATGACCTCAGCCCCCATCAACCACAGCAGTGGCAGACATTCCACGTTCTGTCTGAACTTGGGGCTCAAAGTGCAGCTGAGGGAGGGAGGTATGAAGTGGGAGCACTGTCAGAGTGGAACATGGATAATGTCCACTACTGGTCCAAGTCACATCCACACAACCTCAAAGAAGAGCAGCCCAAGTGACCATCCGTCTTAGCTTCTCAGAGGGGGCTGGAGGGGTTCTATTTGCTATGACATGACTGACTGCATCCGGCCTGAAAAACTGGAGCCATGGGTATGTGCTTGAAGGCTTTGGGTTTGTTTGTGAGGAAAATTACTCTCTGTGTCCTCAGGATCATTGCAGTACCCCTCCCCAGACACTTGTCCACATTCGTTTCACATTTACTGAGGACCTGTGATTCACAAAGCAACTCCTGGGCAAGAAGCTGGTGGGAATATCCAGCAGGAAGAAGACTTGGTTCCTCCAATCGAGGTGTCAGGCTGTGGTCTCACCTGAGGCTGGAAACCTCTTCGTGCTCACCGGCCACTCACTCCTTCAAAACCAGGTGGAGACTCTATCTTTAGGAAGGATCAATCCCTTTTGTAAGAGCTCACCTGATTTAGCCAGACCCACCCAGGATCCTCTCCCTTTTTGTTAGCTCTGAATGAATGCACTGATTAGTAACTTAATTGTGGGAGGTTATCCCCCTGTACTCATAGTTTGGGACAAGAGCCCATCACATTGGTGAGCAAGACTCTTGGGGCCTTCTTAGTATCCTGCCTGCCTCAACTCTTATCAGTTCTCCTTCCAGTCTCTCCCACTTCCAAGTAATACTTCAATGGCAACCAAATATTTTTTCTGAAAATGCACCTTGTGTCACATGCTATCCCAACTAAAGGATGTGCTGCAATCTGCTACTTCCCTGAATGATGAGTCAAAGATTCATAGGGTAGGGGAATTCTATACTCACAGAACATAAAACTATTTTAAAAGTCCTATTAATAGTTCCTGAAAATCCTGGTTACCTTGAATCCAAGGACCTTTAACAATGACTAAGGATCTAGGAAGGAGTACGGTTGCTGGTGGGGTGCCCAAGGGACTGCAGAAACTGAATCAGGTAGCTGCCCTTTCCAGTGGCCACTGAGCACAGACCCTGGGCAACCTCTGCTCCCAGCTCCTATTGGTCACCTCATCTTTGAGGAAACACCAAGTATGCAGAATTCTTCTCTTTATCCAAATCTTCATTAGTTGCAAAAGACCACCTTTTAGGGCACCGAAAAGTTGCTTTGAGAGTTCTCACATACAATGTGCCAAAGAGTCCCAGAATGAAATTCAAGTATTTTTCCTTAGTTCTGACCACACTCTGGCCAAGCACTTTTTCCCAACTTTCAAAGTTATCTACTGTTTGGTGAAAAATCTAAGTAATGTGAAAAAATAAAATCCAGAATACAGACTTAAAGTAATTCAGTTACCTTGAAATTTTCTATATTCATAGAAGAACAGTGCCATAGATAATTCATTGATAATGTAAATATTTTAAAAGTATATTAAAAAATCAAGTTCCAAATTAGAATATACAAATATCATTCTGTTATATATATGCACAATATGCCTATATGTGAGTGTTTGAATACATACCACACACATATTCACATAGGAAAAGTGTCTAAAAGGATAAAAAGTAAAATGTGAAGAAGAATGAATCCTAAGATTATGTAATTTTATTTTTCTCTATTTCCTAGTTTTTCTTTAGGGGTATTTATTATTTCATCCACTCAGAATATCACTCCTTTCTTTTGGGGGACTGGTCTTTCTCCAACTCTTATGAAATAGCTTTGGAATAGGACCTCTGCTTGGCCATATGATTGGCTAAGGATGGACATGAGACCAGCCAGGTCAGTCAGAGTCCTCATTGGTAGCTGGCACGAAGGGCTCTCTCCTAACTTTGTAAGGTCTGATTATAAATTTGGAGAGGTCCACCATGGGCCCAGACCTTAAGAAGGTCTGGGCTGCTGAGGGAAGAGTTTTCTATATAGAGAAGAGATACATGTTCCTTCTGGGTAGAGCAGGAGTCTACAGAAGTAGTGCCTGAGCAAAGAATCAGGGCTTACCTAGCCACAAAGTAGATGTTTGAGATATGGAGCAATCTGAATATCGACTCCGGGAGGAATAGCTATGCAATTGAGGGAAGACAGGCCGGGACAGAAATGAGTCACTTGGTCATGCAAGTTGCCCCCATTAATTGGAAGTATACAGAGAACTTGACCCCATAGAGAACTTGACCCTCAAAGTGAGGAGGAGATAGGACTGGGTTGCAGCTGTGGACAGTGTGTAGATGTGCTCCAACCTGTTGTCACTTTTCAATTGCATTTTATCCCTCATTGGCTGTTGTCCAAAAGATAAAAGGATGAAGGCAAATTTCCTTCAAGGGATAAAATGTAATTGCATTCAGCACATACTTGAACACCTGCTATCAAGGCTTGATAGCCCAGATCTGCCCTAAGCCACCACAGGGCTCCTCCAGTCTTGTTCCAAGGACAGAAGTTTAATGAGGACTTCCTCTTTCCCACCACCATCTGCCATCTTTCCACAGTTGGAGAGTATTTCTTACAATATTTCTAATAACCAGAAAATATGTTAGGCCACTTGTCTTTTTTCAAGACACATTAAAAAAATTTATCAAGCACCTGACATGTGTCAGATATTGCGTCAAGCTCCATGAATGTTAGTGACAGATGCCCTTCAATTCTGATTTCTAGGTAAAACTTCAGAATGGCCCATGGTGCTGTGAGGAGGTACAGGGCTGCTCAAAGGCCTGAGATCATGAGGGCACTGGAAAAGGCTTCTCTGAGCCAGCAATGCTCAGCTGAGACCTGAGGATGGAGGAGGTTACCTAAGTGAGGAACATTGACTCCAGCCTTCAGCCCTGTGGGAACAGATGCCAGGGGTCACCTAGTAGGCCTTTTGCTGTGTGCAAAATGGAATCTAAGGTGTGTCTAAATTGGTTTTCAGGCATTTACATCTTTATGGTGCTGATCCCAAGGGCTGTGGTGTCCCTGAGGTTTCACAGGATGGACACACATGTCGCCATCAGGTATCTGTCCAGTGGGGAGCACTGTGCACTCTCTGTAATCCTCCCAACTCTCTGGTAAAGGTAGGCACTAAGAACCATGTTCCAGAGATGACGAAGGGGGTGAGAAACAGGTGGAGTCCCTCCCAAGGTGGCCCATGTAATGTGAAATCAGGACCCACCTGCGGACATGGCAGTGACTTTCAGGAGCAGGAAGAGTCTGAAACTCGGCATCAAACAGCAGAGGAAAGCAAAAAGATGACTTTGGGGATGCTGAGGAACTTGGCCTCTAGGTTGTTTCTGAAGGGGATGTTTTGTTTGCATGGGCAAATGGGTGATTTGGGACCAGGAGGCCCATCTATTCTCAACACTATTTCCTCAAGGCTCCTCGCCTCTGGATGCATCAACTCGGAAAGACATGGGTGAGGGATGCCAGTGCCTTTAGAGAGAGAAAGAGAGAGAGAGACCGGCTCCCACAGGGGCAGGAGGAGAGAATGATTTAAATTTGAGCTGGAACTTGACATTCTTTCACACCTTTCAAGTATTTAGAGACGTAAGTATGAGAGGTCAATATACCGGAGTTGCATTCCTTTTAACATTATTTCCATGTAGCAGCATAATATTGAAAAGCTTTTCTTGTCTCCATAATTGGAAATTAATCACCCAGGGTTAAAAATCAGTTCCAATTTGATCTCAAATCAGTTCAAGACATCTCTTGCTACCTCAAATTTCCTAGGTATTGGTGACTATTTAAAAATTGGTTTCACTGTTGATCACTCCAGGGGAAGAGGAATGGAGTAAATTAACAGGCCCTTCAAAATGGATTCTTCTGTAGCTAACATTTTAGTGTGATGCTGAATATTGCATATTAAAAAATTTATTTGAGTCTATTTTTTCTTTTCTTAATAATCACACCATACTTTTCTTTCTGACCTTCTCAAAGTTCCAGGGTTGATGGTGCTATACATTTTGGCTCAAAAATCCACCACCTGGAAAACAAATTATACACTAAGAACTCCCCGAAGGACAAAGCATATGTATGAGTTTTCCTAGCATTTAAATGCTATCATGTGTTTCACAATTAATTTATAACTTGACTGCCGTTTCTGCAGGTTAAATTCTGGCCCATTCATGTTTTTAGTTGGTGGTCTTGGTAAGTCTGAGCTGCAAATGAAGGACTTCATTTCTCCCTTCATGAACTTCCATTTAAGATCATTTTAAATTTAACTACTGAGGTTTTGCTAAATCAATTATTGTATTTCCAAACTCAGTAAGTTGAAGTGAAATTTTGACCTAGTCCCAGAATCTCCACAATTATTTAGGCTATCTTTGGAGAAAAGAAATTACAAATCATACTTTTAAGGACCTGTATGAATTATTTATTGGTGAATGCTGGGTTCCTACTATTTGGTTACTATTATGCTAACTTCTCTGGTAAATAGAATACTGATTTAACGGAGCAGATGGAAGATTATACCAATACCAAAGCAGTGGCTTCAAATACTAAAAATACAGCTGTAGCTCTATATGACTACTTCAGAACCCTGCAATTCTTTTTTTTTTAATATTTTTTAGTTGTAGATGGACACAATATCTTTATTTTATTTTTATTTTTATGTGGTGCTGAGGATCGAACCCAGTGCCTCACGCATGCGAGGCAAGCGCTCTACCACTGAGCCACAATCCTAGCCCCAGAACCCTGCAATTCTTATGGGACAGAATACAAAAAAATATAACAAAGCAAAGGTCACTTTTCTTGAGTGCTTAAAACATAAGGAAAAACCAAAAACACAAAACCCAAACAGATCTGTCAGGATAAGATGTAAGAAAATATATTTATTTTTTTCCATGACAATACTATGATAAAACTGTTAAATACATGCATGTTTTAAAAAGACATAAGTAACATCTTTAGAGTTAACAGCCAAGCATACTAGTTTATATTTATGGTGTCTTAGTTAATAGTTCATTTATATTCTATGTTCTTACTATAACCATGTTTTCCAAAAGATATGGAAACTAAGTTCTGAAATTATATGATGATATAAAATGTCCAAATTTCCCATTCTATCAGGAACATAATATCCACATTTTCACAAGGCAAGGAATACTTCAGCTGTCATCTCTGTTAAGTGGAATTGTTTTATTTCATACTAAAGAATTCCAAGTCAGAGTGAATCAGTCAGATACACTCTGATCTATAGTTTACTTCCTGTATACGTACATTTAAATGTTTCCTTATATGATTACACATGATTTTAGGTACTGCACATCACAACTAACCAATTGTGTTTAAAAAAAACAAACTTCCGTAGTGGTAATGTTTCAAGAAATGAAAAAGGGAACAGTTTTGCAGTTCTATCCTCCTTCAGCTACACTACACACACCTGACCAAACAAACGTTAGTAAACAGTTACTAGTATTTATAAAAAACTAAAAATATTTAACATAACACCACCTTTAAAAAAAACACTCATTCTACAAACCTTATAAAAGATAACAACTTGTATCTGTTCACAGTATGTGTATTTTGTAAACAGTAATTCACTATAATGCAGTTTTCAAAGTAAAAATTTCCTAGTGTTATAAAGTAATTTCCCAGCAAAACAAGGATGTTGACTTACAGTCAGTTGATGGAAGAAATAGTAAAACATTCTTATGAGGAACACTGAGTATTTTTAAATGACTTATTTTTACCTTTGAACAAGGATTTAAGGTGGTACTATCTCAAATTTAGGATGTCTATGTTTCCATCCAGGATAATCTTTTCCAAACAATTATAAATAGAAATGTATTTAAGAAAAAAATCATGCTCCTTTTGAAGAAATAACAGGATAAAACATATTCCAGGATACCACGTAATACTTATCCTCTGCAACAATGAACTGAATAGGATTTCTTTTTGCGTGTCTTCAACTATTTGCAATGTAATTCACATTTTTCCTAAGTATTATGTTGAAAGAAAAAAATTAAATTGAAGGAACCACTGCTTATGACATATTTATATGAGAGAAAGTAACTGGATCAAAGTGGGGGAAGACCATTTGAAAAAAATCTTAGGAAAACCATTATTCAGTATTCTTTTCTATAATCAACTGCAAAAATACTAACACTAATGTTAAACGTAACAGCTAACTTGTTCATGATTTAAGAAAAACTGTATTTCCACCTAGAAATCTTTTGATCTTCTAAAACGTAGCACTGGAATGCTCAAGGGAAAAAAAAAGCTGAGAAGTTGCAAGATACTCATTTAAACGAGAATTCTAAAGGGAAGTACATTACAAATGTACAAAGACAGCAAATTTAAGTGAGCTCTTCAATAAGATATACGAAGTACTTTAGACTTAAGCGTAGCATTTAAAAAATCTATGTTGTTAGTTTTTGTTTTTTTAAGTTCTGACTGGCTATTGTGAAAACAATCTTAGGAGACACATGTAAATGGAATACAAAATAATTTCCTTATCCATTAGACATTTGTTTTCTCATTCACATCTTTTGGTTTTTAAGGTATTCAGGTTCAGAAACTAACAAGTAATATAGGTTATTACTGCTTTCTATCTGATTAATGTTCCATCAGTTATGGGTTTACTTATATAAATGCTTTTGGACTTACTCTTTCCATGGTTCTTCAGCTAAGCATTTATGCATAAAAACGTTGAGGGTTTCTCTTAAAACATTTAAAAAAACTTTTTATACAAATGTAGTGGAGAATTTGTCTTGCTTAGGTAAATTCTGTTCATAACTTGGACACTTGTAATTCAAAATATTAACATTCCCAATTCAGGGAAAAAATCCTCATAGGTAAAAGAAAATCCTGTCATAATCGGATACCATAATTATAAGCATTTGAATATATTCTAGACCAAATCACATCCCTTGAAACTACCATATACAATAGCCTCTGAAAATGTTAGCCAATTAATTGAACATTGTTCTCAATCACCTACACTGGCATTAGAAATAATTAGCATGAACACAATCATGTAATGGCTAAGACAAAAGAACCTACTGAAAAAAAATAAAAATCTAAACACTCTGGCAAAACAAAAGGCTTAAACATTATTAATAGGGCTGGTATATAATCCATGAAGATATATATAAACCAAATTCAAACCAAGTAATTTCCGATGAATTTAGGCTATGTCTAAAAGACAAATGTCTTGAAAGTTTAGCCACAAGTAATTTTCTTCTGTAAAAAAATTTTCTTCTAGATACAAAAGATCAGATGACACTATGAAACTTTATTTTGGCAGAAAACATTCGTTTAAAAGAAATGTTCTAAAGAAATATTTTATCAAGAAAATGAGTTCATATATTAATCATCTAAGCTCTCATGTACAGTGTTGTCTGGCCAGGACACATACTGAGTTGGTACACACATGTCCCAAACTGTGTACCCTTCAAATAAAAACAAAACCTTCAAGAGTTAAAATTATGAATAAATTATCTAGTGACATGTATGCATGAGTCTTCCAAGTTTTCACTCAAAGTATGCACACACTTTTACAGTAGATTTAAATCTTTGAGCTAACAGTTTTAGATTCACACAGCTAGATTCTGATATACACCACTCTTCAGCAGAACTCTGTTGAATTTGCAACACTCAGGGATGGGGCTCAGTCAACAAAAAATGAGTCACTGAATTTTTGCTGTGTGCCTAGTCCTGGTGACTAATGATTCTTCCCATGTTTTATACCTGAGAGGCCAATTTTACACTTTTGAAATGAAAAAAGCATGGTAAAAAAGCACACAAATTTTAACATAGTCCAAAAGAGGAAAACAGCAAAAAATATCTTAGTGTAGACAAACAAAAAGGTTTTATCAGATTATGTGCCTAAGCAGTAGAAAACTTTGAGATAACACTTTTTGAATGACAAGTTCAAGGGTACTTTAATTTCAAAATACTATAAAAATGATTTCCAATTATCTTTGGAAGAAAACAGTCACTAGTTTCCTTCACTAAACTCCACTTAATTATCCACTACAGAAAGGACTGTAACTTTAAATACAGACAGTATGAAGGCAATTATGAAATTGCAGGACTGATTTCTGACAAGAATACAATTTGCATGAAGTTTTGAGAATGTGACTTTTTACCACAGTTTCCGAGTGCAATAGTGCTACGTGTTCTAAATGCAATCCTTCAGATCCATGCGCTATGGAAGTAATGCTGGTGTGGAAAATGAGGCTGAGACTTCCTCCCTTCAACTTTTCAATGAATGGCTGCTTCTGTTTCCAGCTGCAGGAACAAAGCATCTCTATCACACAGCCCAGAAACACACGACTCAACTATGCAGACACTCAGGGGCCCTGATCCCAGGTCCAGGGCTCTACAGGTGCAGCAAGCTGATGACTCAGATGGCACCGGTGACCTAGTCTGTACCATATATCATTCACACAATCCATCAATGTCCAAAAGCCTAGTTCAGCATCCAAGAATATTTTCACATTAAAGATTATTTAAAATGGCTACTCATGAAATAAACAAAAGTTAAAATGACCCCTAGAATCTCCACCTCTCACAAGGAAAGCTGGATTTGAAGTTGGCTTATAAAAAAGATGACAATGTGTCCTAAATGCAGTTCTGTTCCACAGATGTAAAGGAACATAATTCTAGTTTAGATATTTAGAATTTTCTAGCAGATGATTGGGCTTTTGCTAGGACAGAGGGCCTTCCTGCTACTTTTTTCTCCCCGTCAGGAAGAGCTGGAAGAACCACATGTAACCTTCCCCTAACTAGTTCTTAACTCCTCCCCACAAGGGAGAAGTAACTAATCTGACTGGACAGAGCACGACCACTACTAGACCACCTCACACACATGCACTTGGTCCTAGCACTGACTTCATAGTTTTAATACACTACGTATGTGCAGATTTGCCAGTGTCTCTAACAACTGGATATGTGACAGGTGTCTTCTCCTTACCTCCAGCCCCCATGCTGAGGCTCCCCCATACCAGAGCTGCAGCAGGAACGGGAGATAACAAACTGCTAAGCTCAGAGCAAGCTACAGGCAACCTGACCTGGCTGTGCGCACACTCCTCTCCTTCTCTGTACCTTCTTCGTACAGTGAAGTCCTGGACTCAAGAGCCCTCATGATATCTGATCTGCCACACAAGTGAGGCAAGACAGGTTAGAAAGGGTGCAGATGAAAGGCACGCCTCTCCAGGACAGGACCCATCTCCCCTGACCTTTCTGTGTTCTCAGGTTAGTGTGGTTGAGACTGACAAGCCTTCATCTTAGCCAGCCTTTGTCCTGTCTCACAGAGATGGAACACAGGACTGGTGAGTTTCAACAGGGACACAGCATGAGTTGAGGGCAAATGGAACAGGGTGATGACCAGCTCTGGAGAGGTGGGAGCTACAGGAAGGAGCCAGAGAGGATACAAAGGAAGACAAGAAAACTCTTTAGAGATGGCTCTGGTTTGGTATATTTTTCATTATTGAAAATTTATATGAGCTATTATATAGTTTTAATACACTATGCATGTGCATAATTAATTGTATTTCATTCCACATATCCACATATCAAGAAGCTCAGAATTTAGTTTAATTCTAGCAATTAAAAGAAGGATTCATACACTGAGTACCTAAATAGATTTTGTCCCTTGTCACTGTGTTCCTTCTCTACAACATGGTTTCAAAAAAGATACAATAAGAGCCAAAACTAATAATAACTGTCCCATTATTTGAGTATACATTACTGAACTTCAAAGGATACAAAACAAGCCTATCTTAACTAAATCAGATATTTCAAATCTTCAAGTACTTTTGCCTTACCTATCAAATGACAAAATACATAGGCAACCTGAGGGCAGGGAAAATACACAATGGGCTTTTTTGTTTTGCACGCTGCTTTGCAAGGAACACACTCACTCCACAACATCCCTGATGAGGAACCAGGATAGGCAGAGCACACCTGAGCTCAAGATGCACCTCTGCAAAGCTCTCTGAGCAACAGCTGCACCTGTGCTGTAGGTGCACTGATTCAAACAGACTTCATGACCTTCCATATGAAATAGCCCTTAACTGTTCCTGAAAAAATCATTCTCACTTTAGTTTTAAGCTTATTAACTTGAGGACTGGATCTGATAGTCTGGGCTGATAACTGCTTATGGGGGGGAGGGGGGCAATATGACTTATGAAGGGGAGGAAAACCTGCTAGGAGGCGCCAAAGACCACCACTGCCTGATGACTGGGCTCAAGGGCTTGGTCTTCTCAGGGGGAACCAAAGCCAATCAGAGCTACAAGGCCAGCTAATGCTTCTAGATATTGCTTAGTAGTCATCTCACACAGTAAATCATTGGAATTATATGCTTATGAATAATATCGAATTTTCTCATATAAAGCTGACACTGTATCACAAAATAAAATGGATTTGAAAAAACTACCTGGATCTATTGGCCTAGAAATTTAAGTTTTAAATATTAGGGCAACCAACTACAATAACGGAAGCTAGCATAAAAGCTAGAAAAAGAAAAACAAAAACAACAATGGAAAGGTTTGAAAAACCTACCAAAGCAAGAAAATGTGATTGTGATTTGGGCGGGTCAGTGTCACACTTGTTTTCCAAGTTTGCACCCCTGAGACAACTGTTTGATAACCATTATACAGTAGGCACAGAAATGAGCACACTTTATCAAACAGAACACTATATAGCTGTTGCTACATTAAAAATTATATTAACTTTTGTGAATGCTGTGGATAGAGGAGAATCATCTTAAAAGTTTAAAAATCTGTGCTTGGTTGTCCTCTAGGATGGAGTAAATGTCAGGCAAATAAACATTATGTGACTTTGACATTTTTCTCCCATGCCTGCAAATCCCCTTGCAATTCCACAAGCATACATACAAGAAAACCATTAACAACAGCAAACAGGTGCCGTGGGATTTGTTCTGCATACAGCATTTGCCTGGATATAAATGCTTCTTGAAGGAGAATTCTTTGGCTCAAACACCAACAGCTCTGAATCTTGGGTGTTGTGGGCTGAGGATTCCGAGTCCTGTGCTTGGGCTTCTGGGTGACACCAAAGCACACGAACACTCCTAGTGCAACCTGCGCAGGGTGAAGTTCGCCTGGCTCCAAGGCCTCACAGGTCCCTCCAGGAATGCCCAGCGCTGCTGAGGCAACGCGGGCAGTAAGAGCTTATTGAGATGGCAGACTGAAGTGACAGGGTGACACTGTTAATCGTTTGGTTTGTTCTGAAAAAAGTTTGTAAAGGACCACCCTCCTCCATTAGATTTAGGAGAGTCTTCATCTTTAGGGGGAATCAAAAATTGTCGGGAATTGATGGAGCATGGACTTCCAAAAGAGACAATTTCACTGTTGCTGTCTGTGGACCGAGGGGAGTCTGGGGAGACTAAATTCCACGTGTTCACATTTGCCTGAGGCCTGTAGCCTGCAGTCTTATCTACGTCATCTCCTGCAGCTGTTGCTGCTGCAGCAGAGTTAATGGGGAGGCGCATTTGTGGCTTATAGCCTGCCCCTCCCCCGGGGTCCACATCCTGTTCCTCCTCTGGTTTGGCCTGAGGCTGGTACATGGACTGAATGTCAATGTAAACGACTTGTGCAGTCCCTCCGGCTTCATCCACCGTGGGGTTTGGCAGCTCCTCCTCGATGATGGGAGGACAGTAGGACACAACCACATGGTTTTCAGGCTCCGCATCAGAGCTCTCTTCAGGACGCTCGGCTACTGGAGAAATGATTTCTGTATCTTCTATTTTAGGAACCACTGATCGAGTCTCCAGAACCTCAATGTTATTTGGGGTACAAGGATTCATTTCCAATGTTTTAAGAGCACTGCTTCCCTAGAAATAAATTTTGAAACAGAGATTAAGAACAGCACAAAATGCTACTGCAACGCTTCTCCCACAAAAAGGGCATATTTATTTTTTCACATCTGCTTATAAACATTGCCTCTACTACTCAGTAGTGCGCAAACATAGCAAGCCACTGTATTCTCCACATTAGTATTTCCCGTTGCTATTAATAGTAGTGGGAAAAAAGTATCAATAGTCAAAGACTAATAATTTTAGAATCGCATATGTTAAAACATGCTGTTTTCTCCATACTTTTTATATCTGCAGGTTACAAGCTTTTCACAAAAGATGAAAGCAAGCTAGTATTTCAAAGACAAATGTAAGAAAATAAAATATTACCTCACAGACACTCTTTTGAAACTGCAATGCTTTACAATTTTCTGGGTTTGGGATATCAGGGTAGAAGGTTTCTTTAATCCTTTAAATAAAGAATGATTAAGTACATTTAATAACTAAACATTATGAATCAGGAAACAAAGAAGTCAAGTTATCAGGCTTATTTATTTTTTGTGGTGCCAGAAACGGAGCCCAGGTCCTTGTATACACTAGGCAAGAGCTCTCCTACTGAGCTTCATCTCCAGCTCTGTATTTTATTTTTGATACAGGGTCTCACTAAGTAGCTGAGACTGGTGTCAGACTTGTGATCCTCATGTGTCAGCCCCCCAAGTAGCTGGGATTACAAGCATGTGCTGCCACACCTGGCTAGGCTTATGTTTGATATTTCATATCAATATTTTAATAAAAGATCTGAGATAAAAATGTGTGATCATTCACTACAATTTTCTATACCAGATTCCAATTTGAAAAGTATAAACAATAATTTTATTCCTAGAAGTATAATACCTTATCATGAAAATGGAAAGCAAATAATTAAAATGGTGATTGTGCTATCACTTCCAAAGTCAAGTACAAATTTGGAATTTTGGTTGTTCGTACAACCAAAATTTTTAGACTGCAAACTGGCTTAAGCAGAATCGATCACTTGGGGAACAGGTCTGCACAGGCAGGTCTCTCCGGCCCACCACTATGGCACAGCTATGGTGCTGCATAGACTGCTTTACCACGGTGGTGCTTAACAACAGGAGCAGTAAAGGCGAGAGCCACGTATCCCAAGTGCATCAACTGTCATGCCAAGAAAGAGAAAGCCCATTAGTTGTGGGTAAAAACTGAATGCAAAAAAAAAAAGAGAGAGAGAGAGAAAGATTTGCTCAGTATCATATCATATTTTTAGATTTAGAGCAATTAACAAAAACTTTATTGAAATTCCTGCAAGAAAAAGAACTGTTAATGTGAGTCTGAAATGTTCTAATATCTAATCTTCTGTCTTACTTTGTCTCTTTTCTATTTCTTGGTATTACAACAGTTATTTTAAAATGTGATTTTTAGGGGCTGGGGTTGTGGCGCAGTGGTAGCGTGCTCGCCTAGCATGCGTGAGGCACTGGGTTCGATCCTCAGCACCACGTAAAAATAAAATAAAGATATTCTGTCTGCCTACAACTAAAAAATAAAATTTAAAAAAATGTGATTTTTGGTAACAAGAATATGGTTATCAAAATGGGCTATAGTTATATTATTATTATTATTTTGATTTAGAAGCCAGAATTGCTAGAATACGTTCTCTTCTTTGTTTGTAGAAAGTGAGGACTTTTCTCTGCATGAATACAGCTTACAGCCACCTGCCCCACACCCAGGACAGCTCCTGCCAGTTGACCAAGTATGTGGCACTATCTCCTCTGAGCCTCTGCCCACCTCACCTCACCTCACCTCAACTCCTGACTCTCCTAGCTCACCCACAATTTCAGGCTTTGCAGAAACCATTCTCGCTGTCTGGAATGTTCTTTCTCCTCTCCTTAACCTCCCAGATTCTCCCTGGAGCAGCCTCCCTGTGGCGCCCTGTTCCCCTCCTTCTAGTATCCACCCACATTCTGCAAGTACATGTTCACTGTCCCTCTTCCTCACCATGGGAGGACTCTGTGAGGACCAGGTCTGTTTTGCTCACCACTATCTCCTCCTTTGCATAGAAAGGGAGTCAAGCCTGATGCATAAAGGAGTAACCACAACAACCAGATTTTCTAAATAGGTCACCAGGACAAGTGAGACCTTAATCATTAAATTACACTTAATCCTGCAGATGCCTGCTGTAACAGTTATGTCTGAATATTTGTATGTGTCCATATGTGTGTGTGTGTGTGTGTGTATAGTAACACAAAACTAAATAATCAAGCCCCTAAAAAACAAAACAGAGTAAAAGCAGGTGCCATTACCATTCTCGTTTCCGATAGCAAAGGATGCTTGTTATTACGCCAATAAGGACAGCCACTGCCACAGGGATGAGAATGGCAATAATCAATCCCACAGCTGAAAAGAGAATGTTGCAAACAAAAATCACCATTTTAGTATTGAGTGTACAATAACCTGATTAGAAGACTTAAGTTACTATTATTTGAAAAGAAAAATAAAATGGCTCCAGGGACACTGAAAAACCATTTAAAATATGGCCTTCAAACCTTCAAAGGATTATAATTTTTTAATTCTTTAGAACAGAGCTTCTCAATCTTGACAGTACTAAGATGCAGACCCGGTATTTCTTTGGTTGGAGGGGGATCAGAAGACTGTCCTGTGTATTGCAGGAAATTTTATCAACATCCTCGACCTCTAACCACCAGACTCGAGTAGCAACACCCCTCCCCACCCCAGTTTGCTAATCAGAAATCTCTCCAGACACTACACCAAGTGCCTCCTCCAGGGCAAAGAATCTCCCAGCTGAGAAGCACTGCTCGGATGAACCACAACCTCACAGCTCTTCACTTAAGAGCTGCACATGAACTTGAACCCTCTTCTCAGAGGTAGAGCATAAGCCTATGGTATATGCTGTACAAACATTTTTAAAGCCTATTTATTTCACTTCTCCCTAGACATTAAAAATTACAGACAAATTTAAACAGGTTGACAATTATATAAATTCAATATGAATTAGGACTTCTAGACTGTGGATGTACCCTTAATTCATTAATTTCTTAGGTCCCCATTTGGAAATAACTTCAAAATAACAGACAGGAATAAATGTGAGGTCATCTCATGACCTTTTACCCTTGCATAAAAATGCAATAATATGTAAAATTGTTTTTTAAAGAGGAGAGAAAGGGATTTCTTCAGATTAAAAATTGCTAGGAACACTATGTACTCGAGGATGGAAGATACCTCTAGGTCAGTATTTGACTTACAATTTTCCTTTGTCACCACAAACATGCTCTTCTCTGGGCCCATGCCACCATCTGTATAGGCTCGTAGCACCAGATGATAACTTGTTTTACCTTGAAGATCAGCAATTCTCAATGTCTTCTGGGATATGTCAGTAATATTCTTAACCTTTATGTCGGAATGACCTGTTTTTAAAATGAAGAATATTCTAACTCATCTCCACACAATCTTAAAATACATAATTATACATGCCATTCACACCAGTCACTCTTTCAAGTGAATCTGGCTGCTGGCTGATCCAACCAATGATCAGGAGCCAGCACGAGCCACATTCGAGTTCCACCTCTGCCAGTCAGGACTGTGTTCAAACTACTCTGAATTTGAGTGTCTCTGACTCTGAAGCAGAATATCACGACTTGCCTCACAGGACTGGGTAAAGTTCCATACGTGTCCTTAAGAACAATGGCTGGTGTACATCTGGCAATCAATAAAAGTCACTTCCTGTCTATTACTAAGATCATGAAAACCACTACAACCCAAACCCACCGTGGCTGATGCTGCCTGTGAGTCAGAGGCAGAGGCTGGACAGGGCAAGAGTACAAATCAATACAGATGACTTCAAACCACTTTGAAAAGGGATCTGTGTTATGGGAATTTTCAAATGAAAGACAAGGAGGAAGTCTTTGAATTACTTCAAAAGAAGTGTGAAAAACTGTTTAAACTTATTCTATTTTAAAAATCTCGACCAAAACAATGCAAGATGATAGTTTAAAAAATTAAATGGCAGTAAATGGCTAGCAACAAGACGACCATTCCCTACCGCTGCCTTCTCTCACTACCTATGATCACTTCAAAATATTTGGTTTTTTTAATCTTCATATTTTAAAATAACCTTAGACTGCTAGCTTTTTAATTTTAGATAATATCATATCCAAAAAAGACAGATGAAGATTCAGCTCTTTTCACCACTGCTTTCTCCCCAGCCATATCATTCATATAGAAACTTTATGACATTTGGTGAATTCAGTGTTTACATTATTATGATCTCACAAATATGGGTTACTGCTAAAAATAAAAAAGTGTTTGGTATGATACTTCCACTTCTGTTTTCCTACTGTTATTACTGCCTTTCCCCCCGAATTTGCTTAATTTTCTATGTACCAATTCCTAATTCTTCCCACATCTGCCAATGAACACTCCTAATACAGTTTTCTATCTGGTCAAACAAAATTCCAGTTTCACACCTCCCCTGCCACCTCGTTTCCTGCTCTAGACTGAAAGCCCTTCTAGGCCTTCCTGACCCTCTCTCCTCTGTAGCTTCTGGGTCTCCCCACTTTCCTCAATGCAATACTCCCTTCTAGCAGTTTCCTGAGTAAGGCAACATGGGGAAAGTACATACTTGCAGCATTGTCTAGAAATGTCCCCAGTCTACTACCATACTGGCGAGAAGGCTGGCAGGATAGAGAATTATGATTGAATATGATTTTCACTCAATATTTGAGGTCACTACTTTGGAATCTTATAGAATTTGTATATTGGTGGGAACTCTGGGGCCTTGGCCCTAGTCCCTTTCAAAGAACCCACTTTTCTCTGATTGTTTCTAGGACTGCATTAGGCACCTGTGATTCACTACAATGTACTTTGCCATACATCTTTTCCTCCCTATCTTACTGTGTACTTATTGTACCCTTTTACTTTTGCATGGGCACAGTCCTGCAGTTCTGGGATGGTTCCTTCAATTAGCTCTCCATTCAGCTCAGAAGTCCCCTTATTTGCTTTTGACACCAGGTCCTGCAGGGTGAAGTGCACTGCTCCTCCATGATACCAGCCCATTCACTTAAATTTAGATTTAGTGTCCTCTGCTCATCTAAATCGTCTGCCTGTGCCCTTCCCAACATTTATGAATTCTCTTTTTGGCTGTTGTCTTGCCATCTGCATTCTCTTTTTCCTTGTGGCTTTGTGAGTCCTATTCTTTTTTACTATAACTTGAATGACCAACCCACCATGTCTATCTGGAAATCCAGGATGCTAGAATTTCAACTTGTTCAAGTATAAATTTCTAAGCATTTGAGGAAAATTATATTTGGCTCTGGAAATTTGTAGAATTTGATATTTAGGGTTTCCTTATCCATAGGACACCTTGAAGGGTCAGGAACTGCACAAAGTCAGCAACCTGGGAGGGTGTGCATTAGTGCAGCCGCTCTCGGAAGTGACTCAGATAATGGCCAGTCAGCATTCTAGTGCAGCCTTGCTGTTCTCTACTTGTCAGACAGGCATTAAATAATTAAAAGGGTTTCCTTTGGAGGAGAGGTCCTAATGGAAGTAAAAGCTCTCAGACTGAAAAAGACGATCCACTTGTGCCATGCATCCTTGAATAAGAAACGGCTGCCTCCCCACAGAAATACAGCTTAGGAAAAAGCCAGCAATCTGTATAAACATTTTAGCACTTGTAAATTTGAAATTCTCTAAGGTTGCTGGACTCTTACCAACTGACCAGGACTGATGGTATTTTTTAATACTGAAAGGATACTCAGATCTCCACTCATGCCAATTAAGTTTCTCAGCACATTATAGGATGGGCTATAGGATGATGCTAAGGATGGGCTAAGGATGCCAACCATGCTGACAGCTCTCTGTCAGGTTCCAATGGGGGCTCTCAAGCCTCTGGATTCCTGGATTTTTCTCTCAAGTAAATTTCATAAGATGCTATGTTATGGAGCATGCAAGGCTAATAAAAGTCTGCCCTAGGAGACTTTTAACAGACATCTAAATGATTTCTAAAAGACCACACATTCCATTTATTGCACATTAAAATCTTGAAACTCCCATAGCTGTAAACTGACTTCATTTCCATTTCCCTATTTTTCAGATAGTTTTGAAAATCAAAGTAGCACTCTCTTGCCATGTCTTTTCTTTCTTTTGTGGGTAATGACAACTTCCGGTAAAAACTAGGAATTTACTTACCTGATTCCAAATCCCTCATCTTAGATGTGTCTCTTTCTCCTTTTTCAAAGTAAAATAAATACCCTCTTAAAAAGCCTCTGAGCTCTTCCACAGGAATATCTTCCCATTTTACTAAAATGGAATCTGCAGATGTATCTTCAACAGTAAAATCTGGTGCAACAACTGGAGCTGTAAAAAGAAGTCAGTTGCTGAAAGTTTGCCAATATACAGTAAGACAGAAATAGTTCATTAGATTTCTGGCCTCAAAACTAGTTAAACTTGGGATTAGAATTGCATTTTCTACTTAATCATCAACTTCCAGTGACACAAAGTTTATATACTAATAGCCATAGACAAAACATAGTTTTAGGAACTAAGGTAGAACTTGCGGTGCAACTTCTGCACAAAACACATATCTAGGGAAACTTTTGCAAAATCTTTAAGTGAATATTAAAAAACATTTTAATTTTATTTTTCTTCTTCATTGATAGTCCTGGAATAAGTTAACAGTTCTTTAAACTTACATAAATGGAAATTAAATATTTTTGATATCCAAGCTAAGATTTAATTTTCTCAATGACAATAATAAAATTGTGAAATATAAACATTAAACAAACTGATTATGAAGAAATAATCAAATAAATAATTTTGAATTTACCATACAAATTATTTTATCTTTCTTGAACACCTTAATTCAATCTATTTTTGGAATTCAATCTCATCTGAGTTGTAATTTTTCATGTTATCTGAACTTTTAAAAAATCCTTACCCATTTAACTTACCCAATTCTTCTATATATCCAGTTATGGAACGTAATAATTGATATCCTTGATTTCTGCACCCATATAGGAAAAAATTATATCTTATACCAGGTTGAAATTGATCTATAGGGTGAACAGATTAGTGAAGTGTCATGAATACACATGTATAATTACCAGGAATATCTATTTTAGAAACCTAGAACCTAAACTTATTCCAGGGTCAGGTCACTAACCTACTCCAGGTGTATATCCGGCCTCCATAAATCCCTCCCTTCCCTATACAGTGTTATTTCTGGGTTGAAGAAACCAGTGCTCCAAGAAGTAGAATCTAAGAGCACGACTCTACCTTGAAGCTTCTGTGTTAAAGGAACCAGGCCTGAGAGTCTGTTCATCTTTCCAACACTGTCATTAAGTGTCCCCAGGGGAGTTAGCTCCACACACATACAAGAAAAGTATCTTAACTGCAATCCAAAAAGCACCTTTAAAATGCTGCCTCAATCACAATGCAATGTGTATAATGTGAGCAGCACAGAAGTGCATAAAACGAGGTCCTTGGTGGGAGAAGATGGCACAGTTGTGGGAAGACACAGAAGAGGGTAGTCATCATACAGTGTGTTGCTCTATACTGTAGGTACCATGCTGTGGGACCTGAAGTGAGGGACTGAATGAGTCTAAGATGAGAAAAAGCCACTGAAGTGATTTTGAACAGAGCCTTGAGGAGCAATTAGGGCTCATCAGGGAAGATAATGCTTGGGGAGAAATGGTAGAGTAAGGATTGCATTCAACATGCAGGACACAATTATTCTAGCATGTTTAATAAATCAGTTCTCTAATTATATGCACATAGGAACACCAGTAGTCTATAGGGTCAAAAGTGAGATGATCAACCTCTAAAATCATACCCTCTGACAGTGAGAACACTGAAGCCACAGGACGTGCTCTCAGAAGAAAAATGACCTGCAGACCACTTGCTCTCATGTGCACTGGCAACCCGCGAGGGAGAGCTGGGACAGGGGATGGCCAGGGAGCATCACTAGTGACAAGCTACTTGCTCCAGAGCCCCAGGGGAATGCACCACACTGCTCACCAGCCACTTAAGAGTGAGCAGATGGGAAAGGGCTCCAGTTCCAAAGGACAAGGCAGGTTCAGCCTGTGGTCACCAATATTTACTCATGACACTGTCTGCTGTTTGGGTTGTTTTCAATTTTCACAACAAATACTGTCATAGAGAACACTGTTGGATGCAAATATGAGTTGTCCTCTGATTATTTCTTAGAATAAATTCCTAGATAAGTAATTACAAGATCAAAGGGTTTGAAACCTTCCACATCCATCCATATAGCTACAAACCACATTCTAGAGAAGGGAAACCAGTTCACATCTGTCCAATGGTAAAGGAAAATGCACATCACACTGCACCCAGTCTCGTGTGTTGCTTTTCAAAAGTATTTTTTAAGAACTTTGAGAGACATTAATTCATCTTACCAGATTCTATTATAGTCTCAGTGCTGTTTGAAGGGACCTTTTTCCAGTCCATAAGGCAGGGATCTGACCGAGATGAGTTACACCATTTAATAACATAGTCGCAAGTCATATTGGGGTCATGATGCCAGGTGAGGAGAATCTTCTTTCCTGTTCCAACAGCCTGCTCTACTTTGAGATCATCTTCAACAAATAAGGATATTTCACTGGCATTAAAAGCAATACTATAAAGCATACCTCATGAGAATGAACTTCAGTGTACACAAGATTACAGAATAGTGCTCATGCTAGATAAATGTTTAGCATAAAGATTAGAAGTGCTGCTTTATTATATTTATTTTAACATTTATAGCACTTACCTGTACACACAGATTAACACAGCAACTGGAAACGATTAAAAAGCACCTAGGATCAAGTAGTGACGTACTGGGCTCAAAGACCCAGGGCCAGGAAGAACGGGGCTGAGGGAACGAGGACAGGGGTGAGCACTGGAGGGGACATGGCATGGCCACTCAGGATGAGGGAGAGAGGCGGGAGGCTGGTAAAGGACACCAGGGATAGTTTAACCCCCACTCTCATCAACCTCTAGGAATGCAAGCCCCACAGGGTGGCCCCTAACACAGTATGCAGAATGGACACATAATGAACCAGCAAAAAGAATGGGTGGCCAAGCCCCTCCTCCTCCTTTCCAAGAAGCTGCTATCCCAGAAATGAGTGAGGGGGCCTTTGGCTGACCAGGAACAGGGTAGGAGGAGGAATCTGCTGGTGTGGTGAAGCTGTGGAAAGGAATGGTGGTTGGGCAGGGGGGCCAGCCTCCATAGCAAACCCTGGAATACTGAGGCAGGCATGGCAAAGGCTGGGAGCCAGGGGACAGCAGTAGGGGCCCTGTGGGTTCATACTCCTGCTAAATCTGGGCCTAGGTGAGGAGTGGGACCTGAGGCCCGTGGGGCAGTGGTCAAGGCAACGTGGTCAAAGGGAGAGGGAAGCTTCCCACAGTAACAGGAGAGAAAGCGTAATTTCTCAACTGATTTAAGGGTTCAGTAAAAAACCACACAAAAGATTTTTTTGAACAAATTTAGATTCATAAAGGAGCCACTATTGAACATAAGAGAACAAACTGGCTTAGAATACAGAAGGCTCTGGACAGACACCCGCTTTTTGGCTCAGTGTGATTACAAAGGCACCATGTGAACTTGAGCTGAGGCTGCTGGGCCTGGAAAGGGGACTCTCAGTGAGCAGCGAGCACTCCGGGGCTGTGGCATTCTCTGGGAGCTGATGACCAGACCACAGTTAGTCCTGTAAACTCTCTTCCCAAGGACACGTGGAACAGGTAGGATCAGAGTTCCTAAGTTACAGGACAACAGAGCTGTGGCCT
>PVHX01006459.1:61889-100710 GCA_004024805.1 Geosciurus inauris
CCCCCCCCCCCCCCCCCCCCCCCCCCCCCCCCCCCCCCCCCCCCCCCCCCCCCCCCCCCCCCCCCCCCCCCCCCCCCCCCCCCCCCCCCCCCCCCCGCAGTCTGCCTGTCCTGACCCAACCTCCCTGCATCTGCCACATCACTGCCCTGAGGGCCTCTCCAGCCTATCCTGCTATCTCAGCTCAGGCCAGTGTTTTATGTCTCTGAAATGTACTGGGCATTTCCTAATCCTTCCTCCTACCAGCTAAGTAACAAGCCAGTGCTGAAAAGACACTGGGAGGATCCTAACTGGACCCTGCTTTCCTTCTTCTAGGATTGGGTATTAGAGAAAGGTGCTCCCACACTGGCGCAGCACAGCAGAGGGGGGTAGGAAATCATTTGGAAGAGGTTCACTGGAAGAAGAGGTGGAGTGACAATGTAAAACCAAGACTCAAGAAGTTGTCCAGGGAGAAGCTGAGGAGGAGGGCCGTCATCACTGGTAATTTGTAAAACTTAAAGGAAGGCACTTATAGTTTTTAAATTATACCACAGGTTTTTTTTCCCCCAAAGCCTGTATTAAAGATCTAATTTAGACTTTAAGAAGACTTGCTTATCAACAAAGCTACCAATTAAAACAAGCATTTTTCTTCTGCCTGATAGTCTGCAAAACAGCCTGGCTGACAGAACAGACACTCCTATTGTCTTGGAGAGAGATTTGAAAACGGTACTTGAATAAAAAGTTAAAATATTTCCTAGTGAGAGTACTATCCATAACCATAACTCTAACATTATGTGATAAAGTGGAAATAGTAATAATTTTATAAGCATACATGCTTCAAGTCAATACTAATGACTGCTCTCAATGAATATTACACATTAGTCTGCTTGTGCCTCCCACACATGATATATGATATGTCAGCAGCAAAGCATATGTATGAGAAGACTGTTGACATTACACAGGAGCAAGTAACAGAAACATTTTTTACTTTACTTTCCTGTTCTCATACACCAAGTGTCTTAAGCACTTACCATTTGGAATTTCCATACTAGCGATTTTAGAAGGTGGCGATGAGCCAACTGAATTTGTTGCTACCACACTGATGATGTAGTCATTTTTATCGAGTTGTATTTCTGCTTTGTGTTGAGGATCAGGGATCTCAGAAAGGGATTGTGTTTCCTCATCTGATGAACATGATACATTATAGGAAAGTATTTTTCCATTAGCTTCATTAATGGGTAAAGGCTGTGAAAACAGAAAAATAAATTGTTAGTAAATATTTGCAAAAAGCAGCTGTCATGAGGCAAGGTCATCGGATCTAAAGTGAACAATCAGATCACATAACAGAGTCACCTTAGAAAAGACAAAGTGGTCACCACCATGAAACAGATTTACAATTCACTGAGAGTTGGCTAAATCAGCAAAAGTGATACTGAAGAAAAAGCCATCCCTACTCTAAGTATTACAAGTGCCTAGAAATTTAAAAATTGAGTAAATACAAAACTATACTTATCTTCACAATTTCAGAAGCAAAATTTCAAAATGTCAGGAGCATTGCTCTATACAATAAACAAAGCATTAACAATTATGGCATCATGTACTGTGTTCTCATTTTAAAGTAGTACACGTTCACTACAGAAAACTGGAAAAAATGCAAAAAATGAAAAGAAAAAAAACTCCCATATTCCCACCTTTTGGATACTCTTGCATTTAAATCTCTCTTTCAAGGTATTTTTCTAGGTATAGGGTTTTATTTATTATCATTTTTTAAATGAACAACCCCAGCATGACTTGTGATGATGTTTTTTAAATTTTTTAAATTTATTTTTATTTTTTTAAAAAGAACGCATTTCAAGTCATAATATGCATAAGGAGCACAATTTTCCATTTCTCTGGTTGTAAACAAGATAAAGTCACACCATTCGTGTCTGTGTACATGTACTTAGAGTAGTGATGTCCATCTCACGCCACCATCTTTGCTACCCCCATGTCCTCTTCCCTCCCCTACCTCCCATTTGCCCTATCCAAAGTTCCTCTGTTTTTCTCCCATGCTCCCCATCCCCACCCCCATTATGTATCAGCATCAACTAATCAGAGAAAACATTCGGCCTTTGGTTTTTTGAGTTTGGCTTACTTCACTTAGCATGATATTCTCCAACTCCATCCATTTACCTGCAAATGCCATAATTTTATTCTCTTTTATTGCTGAGTAATAGTCTGTTTGTATATATACCACAGTTTCTTTATCCATTCATCTATTGAAGGTTATCTAGGTTGCTTCCACAGTTTAGCAATTGTGAATTGTGCTGCTATAAACACCGAAGTGGCTGCATTACTGTAGTATGCTGTTTTTAAGCCTTTAGGGTAAAAATGGTGTAAGTTATCTTAATTTCAACTCTGCCTTATGGACTGGAAAGAGGTTCTCTTAAATATGGTTCTAACTTTATACTTTTTATATATTTTTATACTTTATATACTTCAGTTTTATACTTTTTCCACTTTTCTCTTGTCCATATTAATACAATTACACACATTTTAGTGGCTTTATATTTCATGTAATATTTTTACCAGAATATCTGAATATTTCTTAAACAAATGGACTCCAAGTTGTTCCCATATTTTCACAATACTAAAATAATATTTTGTTGACTGTCTTTGTACAATATTTTTTTATTTTTTTCCTTTTTCATATTTCATGAATTCTTCAATATGGATTCCCAAAAGTTGATTTACTGTATAAAAAATGAACTTCAAACTTCACTTCAACTGTTCAAACTGCTTCTCAAACAACTGTCCAAATTTATATGGTACTGTCTGGGGCCCACTGAACCACTCAGAAAAGAAAAATGTAACCCACACTTGGGACTCTATAGTTTACGGCTACAAGTTTCTGACTAAAATGATGGAGAAATACCCAGGTCCTTCACAGGCTTCATAAATTCAGAGTCAAGAGTGCTCAGAACAGAGACAGATGATCCTCACTGCAAAGACCCCGGTGAATCAGGAGTGATGAGGGACTTATGAGCCAGGTTAGATCTCAGCAATGTTGCCAACTTAGCCATTTTTGGAGTCTTGGCTCCTCAAAGTACCATACCCAAGTTACATATGGGAGAATAAAGCTATTTAAATTAGATATTTACCTTCCAGTAGATTATTAGGTTTTTTCCATCAGAACTCCACTCTCTCCAAGTATCTGGTCCCTTTGAAGGAACTAGAAAGAAGATTTAAAATTTAGTGTCTGAAGAGGCCTTGTGGATGATATAATTGAGGTAGTGGTGCTTGCGTTTCTTTGTAGAGTATTTGGAAACTTCAATATAATATGAAGCAGTTCGGTGGCATCCACTTAGAAAAAGCAGCAGACGAGATAAATTCTCAACTTCTATAAAACACAAGGCCTCAGGGGTTAAAATCACCCTGAAGGTTGTCTGTGAGTGGTCCCTGAGTGCCTCTCTCACATCCTCCCATCTCCCCCGAATTATAATCAGTCATAAGCCACTTAATTAACTTACTGGCTTCTGTGGTTAAATGTTTTTTCTCATTGCTCCATTTGCTCCATTTCCAGAAAGTTTCAGTAGAACAACGAATCCGAAAAGTATATATAGTGTATGGATTTAATCTGTCCACAGCAACCAGATAACTTGAATTTTCTACTCCTTTGACTGTAACATTCTGCTTTTTGAAAACAAATAAACATGTACATGTATATGCCATGTGTGTATGAATGCATATATGTACTCATATATACAAATTTTTTGTGTAAGAAACTTCCTACATTTATAACCTATAATGACTCAAAAGGGCCATATCAGTTTGCAACTATAATACCAAATAGAGTTAATCCACTATAGCATTTTAATTCTTATGTAAATGTCAAGTCAATGAAGTTATGCTCTGTAATAGCAATAAAATATTGGGGTGTCTTTTAAATCCAAATACTGGACCTAAGTTATAATGGTAAATTAAATTGTGCAGCAGATGAAACAGTTTTGATAATCAGTCAATGATGAGTGATTATGCAATCACTAGTATGAGATGACCTTGAGGACTAAATGGTATTATTCAGAAGGTATCTGAAAGCTTCCTGTAGGCAGACATCTTTTATGCTTCCCAGTTTCTGTGTAACTTAGGACCTCTATTATGATAACTAGCCATCCTGTAAATAGTCTGAAACTATTTAAACTAAACCAATACAATCTAAATGAAGTAGTTCTAAACAAATTCAGGAATCTGCATGTCTCAAGAAAGCCTCCACGCTTATTACAAAGAAGGTTTTCATGTTACATTTTGTAGTTTTGACAGAATTTGACCAGTAAATTTCTCAGTGAATGTTTAAGTATAATATCACTCATTTTAAACTTAACCCAAATTACAAGATAGTGTAGTAAAGTCAACCTAAATATTTAAAAATGTACTAAAAAGTCATTTTTGACTTAAAATTCCAATTATAACTTGGTCTCATTGTTGCACTTTTCAATTTAAAAAAATCACTTTTACTTTCAATTTTTTTAAAAATCAGTTCATTAACTGATGCTAAAGTCTGCAACAAAAACTACTCATTCACTCACAAATTTATTGAGCACCAGCTACATACCAGGTACTAGACCTGGGAGCATTCCGAGTAGTAAAGCTGAACTTACCATTCTATAATATCCAGTATTATAACTGCTTTTGTAAATTAAATAGAATATTAATATTACACTGATATGTAATATTTTTCTTGGTTCGTAGAAAATAACTGTAATATGAGTACTTGGACATATCAATTTACTTACTTCTTTTTAAAAACTAAATGTTTTACCCAGAATAACCAAAAGGGAAGTTTGTCGATGAACCTTACTTACCAATTCTTGTATTGAATTAGCTTTATTAATTTCAATTTCACATAACAGATTAATCTTCGCAAAGTTGCCTGGTAAATGCCAAGAAAGTGTAACAGCTGTTGAATTAATATCCTTCACTTTGAATGAAGTAGGAATATGGGGAGAAACTGTAAATAAAATTTTTAAGATTCTCTTAAACATTTATTTAAAAATTAAAGCTATCTCTAGATATGCAAACAAGAACCAAAGAAAATAAAACCCCAGGAGTTATCATTAGTGCTGAAGAACAATATTCTACCTGGCATCTGTGCGATGCACAAACTTTACTTTCTTTCTTTCTCTTTCTTTCTCTCTCTCTTTTTTTTCTTTAAGAAGAAAAGTTTAATGTTAGCTAAAAAAAAAGTGAGTTTTTGTTTTGTTTTGTTTTCTTCTCAGAACAGGTCTGACTTGGATTAGCTCACATATCATCTAAAAAGTTTAAGAGAGCAAGGCCCAGTACGGTGGTGGGGGTAAGTTTAAAAGAAAATAGTATAAAAGTGAAAACATCAAGCAGAATCCAAATAATATGTTCCATACAATTTACAACAACCCAATTGCTGAGGTCCAGTAACATCTTATTACCAATTCTAGAATGCACACATTTAGAAAGGAGAAACAGTGTGTTTACACAGCCTGATCTTGCATACTATTTTCCTTATTTTTAAAAATTTGTTCTTTTTAGATATACATGATAGTAAAAAGTATTTTGACATATATACACACACACAGTATAACTTATTCTAATCAGGATCCCATTCTTGTGGTTGTGCATGAGGAGTTTCACTGCTCATATATTCATATATGCACATAGGAAAGTGTCTAATTCATTCTGCTGTCTTTCCTATTCTCATCCTTCTCCCTTTCCTTCATTTTCCTTTGTCTAATCTAACGAATTTCTATTTTTCTCTCCCTCCACCCCTTATGTGTGTCAATATCCACATATTAGGGAGAACATTCAGCCTTTGGTTTTTTGGGATTGGCACATTTCACTTAGCATGATAATCTCTGGATCCATCCATTTACTGACAAATGCCTTCATTTCATTCTTCTTTAAGGCTGACTAATATTCCATGATGTATATATACCACATTTTCTTAATCCATTCATTATTGAAGGGCACCTAGGCTACTGATGTGGCTGCATTACTGTAGCATGCTGATTTTAAGTCCTTTGGGTATAAACTGAGGAGTGGGATATCTTGGTCAAATGGTTCCATTCCAAGTTTGCTGAGGACTCTCCACACTGCTTTCCAGAGTGGTTGCACCAATTTGCATTCCCACCAGCAATGTATGACTGTACCTTTTTCTCTACATCCTCACCAACATTTATTGTTACTTGTACTTTTTTTTTTTTTTTTGATACCAGGGATTGAACTCAGGGGCACTTGACCACTGAGCCACATCCCCAGCACTATTTTGTGTTTTGTGTAGACAGGGTCTCACTGAGTTGCTTAGCGCCTCACCGTTGCTGAGGCTGGCTTTGAACTCACGATTCTCCTGTCTCAACCTCCCTAAGTGCTGGGATTACAAGCGTGAGCCACCGCGCCCAGCTGTTACTTGTACTTTTGATAATTGCCATTCTGACTAGAATGAGAGGGAATCTCGGTATAGTTTTAATTTGCATTTCTCTAATTGCTAGAGATGTGTATTTTCATATATGTTTTGATACTTGGTATCTCTTCTTCTGTGAAGTGCCTGTTCAGTTCTTTGCCCATTTATTGACTGGGTCACCTGGTTTTTTTTGGTGTTAAATTTTTGAGTTCTTTGTATATCCTGAAGATCAATGCTCTGAGACACAGATGGTAAAGATTTTCTCCCATTTTGTAGGCTCTCTCTTCAAGTTCTTGATTGTTTCTTTTGCTGTGAAGAAGCTTTCAGTTTGATGCCATCCCATTTACTGATTCTTGACTTTACTTCTTGTGCTTTAGGACTCTTACTGAGGAATTCCATTCCTGAGCTGACATGATGAAAAGTATTTTCTTCTAGTAGGCACAGGGTCTCTGGTCTAATGCCTAGGTCCTTGATCCACTCTGAGCTGAGTTTTGTGCAGAGTCAGAGAGAGGGGTTCAATTTCATTCTGCTACATATGGATTTCCAGTTTCCCTAGACTCATTTGTTGAAGAGGTCATCTTTTCTCCCATTTATGTTAATGGCACCTTTGTCTAGGATGAGATAACTGTATTTATGTGAATTTGTCTCTGTGTCTTCTATTCTGTACCATTGGTCTATATGTCTGTTTTTGTTACTATAGTTCTATAGTATAATTTAAGGCCAGGTCTTGTGATGCCTCTTGCTTCACTGTTCTCACCAAGGACTGCTTTGGCTATTCTAGGCCTCTTGTTTATCCAAATAAATTTCATGACTTTTTTTTCTATTTCTATAAAGAATGTAATTAGAATTTTAATAGGAATTGCATTAAATCTGTATAGCACTTTTGGTAGTATGGCCATTTTGATTATATTAATTCTGCCTAACCAAAAACATGGGAGATCATTCCATCTTCTAAGATATTCAATTTCTTTCTTTAGAGTTCAGTAGTTTTCATTGTAGACGTCTTCCACTTCTTTTGTCAGATTGATTCCCAAGTATTTTATTTTTATTTTTTTGAGGCTATTGTGAATGGGATAGTTTCCCTAATTTCTCTTTCAGTGGATTCATCATTCGTGTATAGGGATGCAATTGTTTTATGGATATTAATTTTATATCCTGCTACACTGATAAATTCATTTATGAGTTCTAGAAGCTTTCTGGTGGAGTTTTTTGGGTCTTCTATATATAGAATAATGTTATTGCCAAATAGTCATAGTTTGAGTTCTTCTTTTCCTATTCGAATTTTTTTTTTTCTAATTGCTCTGGCTAGGATTTCAGAAACTATGTTAAACAGAAGTGGTAAAAGAAGGCATCCCTGTCTTGTTCCAGTTTTTAGAGGAAAAACATTCAATTTTTCTCTTCAGAATGATGTTGGCCTTTGGTTTAGTATATATAGCTTTTACAATGTTGAAGCATATTCCTACTATCCCTAGTTTTTTTGGTGTTTGGGGCATAAAGGGATGCTGTATTTTGTCAAATGCATTTTCTGCATCTATTGAGATAATCATGTGATTCTTGTCTTTAAGTCTATTGATGTGATGAATTACACTTATTGATTTCTGTATTCTGAACCAACCTTGCACTCCTGGAATGAAATCTACCTGATCATGGTACATTATCTTTTTAATATGTTTTTGTATGTGGTTTTCCAGAATTTTATTAAGAATTTGTGCATCTATGTTTATTAGGGATATTGGTCTGAAGTTTTCTTTCCTTGCCATATCTTTGGTTTTGGTATCAGGGTGATACTAGCTTCATAGGATGAATTTGGAAGGGTTTCCCCCTTTTCTATTTCATGGAATAATTTGAGGAGGATTGGTATTAACTAGTTCTTCTTTGAAGGTCTGGTAGAACTTGGCTGAGAATCCATCTGGTCCTGGGCTTTTTTTTTTTTTTTTGGTAGACTTTTTATGGCATCTTCAATTCACTGCTTGGCATTGATCTGCACAAACTTCACTTCTGCAGCTGACAACACATCAACTGTTTTTAATTACCAATCACACTCAAGGTTCTTCAGCTGGTGTTGAAGGTACCACAAGTTAGTAAGGTCAGTCTCTACCTTTAAGGAACTTCTAATGTACATCATGGGAGGATGATAAACAAAAGGAAAAAAAAATTGATAAGAGAAAAAATCCTAGGCCCTAAATTCATGGTACAAAAGTCAAGGGCCACAAGCATTAACATGGAGCCCAGAAGGGGAAGTCTTACAAAGAAGGTGGAATGTAAGGTGAGCTTCACACGGAGAGCTGGAGTAAAACTGGCAGCAGAGATGCAGAAAACCTTTCTGGGAGGGTTCTGGCAGGAACAAAGGCACAGTGAGGACCCCACACGTCACGCTGGTGATCACATATATGCCAATGTGAGTGGTGGGAAAGAATTATGTGGGATATAAGGTTGCAAAGGTAGAGGGGAAACAAATACAAATACTACCATGCAACTCTAAAATGTAGCTTTTCAATAGTAGGCAGAATCGGGAAATAAAGATGATAGAAGAAATAATGGATAAATCTGAGTTACATTTACAAACAAGGCAACAGGATCATCCCCATCACTTGCCAGGCTGTCTTTTTTTTTAAATATTTTTTTTAGTTTATTTATTTTATTTTATTTTATTCATTTGTTATTTATATGTGGTGCTAAGGATCAAACCCAGGGCCTCACACATGCTAGGCAAGCGATCTACCACTGAACTACAGCCCCAGCCCCAGGCTGTCTTATAATGCACTTGATTGAAGTCCTTTCTCCCCTGACTGTGAGTCCCTAAAAGAAGGTCTCTGTGCCCTGCTTAAGTGCATGTGGACCTGGCATGGAGCTAATGTACATGGAGTGACCTCAAGAATGAATGCCAACATCAATAATTTTATTTCAATTTTAAACTATTAATGGGGTAGGTAAAATTCAGAAGCCATCAATATTGATAACAAAACAATGTGGATAGTTCTCCAGGACATAACTCTAACCCTGAGTAAAAAATGCCAACCTCAAAGGTTACACACTGTATGATTTCACTTTTATAACACTCTCAAAATGACAAAACTAAGATAAAGAACAGTCAGCTGTTGACAAGCACAGGAATCCAAGTGTTTGTGTGTATGTGCGCACACACACACACACACATACACACACACACAGGTTCACAGGGTTCTAATTTATTAATTTTGCAACAATCTGTGAGTCAAAAATTATTTTAAAATAAAAGTTTTTAAAAACTGGGCAAACAACTTTTTAGAAATCAAGAACTATTAAACAAAACCACTAATAGGTTCTACTTAAAATGACTAATTCAAATTTTCATTTAAATTCAATAAAGTGGTAAAACATGAAATTAACTTCAAAGCTCTCAAAATAAAATTGTAAAACTGAGCAACTCTAATTTGTAAAAAGTAATCCCTAGAAGAATTTTTGTTAATTCCAAGGTACTTCACCACTTCTTAATTATTTTTAAGATACTGGTTGATGCCACAGCTTACCTCTTTGGGTTATGTTCACTAATACTGATGATGCTGATCGCCCCAGAGGATTGCGAGCATTCAGAGTAAAATTATATATTTCTTGATTTGAAAGCATTTGGAAGAGTAACTGATAGTTTTCATTTGTCAGTGCTTCAACTCTTTTAAATTTAACATATTTTCCTGAAAAACTGTGAATTAAAAGAGATTAAGTATTTCAAGAAGAAATGAATAAACAAATTTCTAATAATTATTCTTTATATAATGTTTATTTTTCTGATTAAAGATAAATTATATACTCAGAGAAGTTATGTATATGATATAGGAAATAAATGGCCATAATCCAGGAAAAAAAATGCTCACATCTGAGGGTCCTTCCTTCTATACTTTAAAAAGAAGAGACATAAAATTGAATCTATATGTGGTTAAGTTGTAGTTTTTACAGTACATAGAGTTTCATATGGCATATTCAGTTTCATATATTGCTTATAATAGGAATGAAATAGAACATTTCCCTATATCATTTAGCATATACTTCCAAAGTACCCACCATCTGACATCCTACCATTACCTTTCAAATAAAGTGTAACTTGTATTTCGTGGGCCGACCAATGCTGTTGGTCTTCCTGGATTCCAACTACATATAATCTCTTTTAAATCATGTGTCTCACAATTCAGTTTTTGAGGACTATCAGGTGGATCTAATAGAAAGAGGAAAAAAGCATTAGATACAATTACATATATTTTTTCCTGAAAATATAATGTTCTATAATATGTTAATGAAATTTTGCACCATTTCCTTAAAAAATAAATAATTTACTCTTTTCATTTTACTTTTGAACAATATAGGAATTTTCATCCTGCTCTAACAGTAGAAATGATGGATTAAAGTACACTGAAAAGTGCCTCTTCATTCAGAAATTCCCAATAGCAACTTGAGAAATCAATGATCATTTTTTTTCCTAAATCCTATTTCAGAGTTTACCAAATTTCTCAAAGAAATATGTACCCAACAAGTCAGAAAAACTTACATTATCATCATTTATCATCTGTATAGTGTGAATTAAAAAGAAGTACTAAATATATTCAAAGTCACCGTAAGTCATGTTATAAAAACTGTGCTCCCTGGTTTTGTTGGTGCAGGACTAGAAAAGGAAAAAAAGGGGTTTTGTTTGTTTTGTGAGAATGTTACAGTGATAAATGAAAATGCTATTATCTAACACTGGGAATTACAGAAATGGACATTTCTATAATTGTGTTTAACCAAACATACAGAAACTGGTATTTCCTATTGTCACTTTAGGTAAAAGTGTTTTTAAAAAACAACTAACTATTGTTAAAAATATTCTGTAAAATAATTTTAGGTTTTTAAAAGCCAAAATTTAAAAAATTCTTTAATTTATTAACCTAAACTTAGAAAAACTTAGATATCCTCCACAGAGATAAGAATAATGTCCTTTGATGACATTTCAGGTAACATTAAGAGGACTAATGAGTGTTTACTGAAAGTTTAACAATTGAATGATTAAATGAATACTGACAATCTATTTCTAAGACTGTTTTAAGTCTAAGGTCAAACTTTCAACCACTTAATCAGACATCAAAAATCTGGATTATATTTAAAATGCTATTCTAGGACTTAGCAGATATATTAAGTTGAAATACTAAAAATTTAAATAATAGAATTAAAAAGAAATAGGAGGAGAGACAAATCAACTGCAGTTAGGTAAAATCTAGGTGTAAATCATTTGTATTTTTATATACCAGCAAAGAGAAAGTGAAAATTTAAAAACAAAGCCATTTCTAATAGCAGAATACATAAGCACATGCAAATATATTTAGCAAAAGATGTAAGTCAATATCACTAAGATAAATCAAATGGAAACATATACCATGTTCATGGTTTGGAAGACTCAGTGTTGTAAAAATAAAAATTCTCCTGAATTGATCTATAGATTTAATGTAATTCCAATAAAAAATTCTAGCAGTTTTTGATTGTGTATGTGTGTTTATGGGGAATCTAACATGCTGATTCTAAAATTCTTTTCAATAAATTTGGGTTAAAAGGCTATCCATAGGGGCTGAGGCTGTGGCTCAGTGGCAGAGCGCTTGCCTTGCACGTGTGAGGCACTGGGTTCGATCCTCAGCACCACATAAAAATAAGTAAACCAAATAAAGACACTGTGTCCATGTATAACTAAAACATATTAAAAAAAAAAAAAGGCTATCCATAGAGGAAAGAAAATAACTAAATCTTGATCCCTAATTCACATCAAAATCTGCTCTGGTAAGTTTCTGAAGGGCTCCCCTAAAGGAAAATGCTACTGCTGGCTCTGAGTTGGCAAATATTATTTATTATAAACAGTATTTCAACCTTCAGATGTTATAAATGAAGGTTAAATTATGAACCAAAAGGGTTTATTCTAGTATTAAGGTAAAACACTGTCTGAAATAACACAAGTAGGAAGAGTAAATATTCTCATCCTTTAAGTTTCAACCTTTACATTCATACTTTTAAGTGCACAATTCACTTTTTGTTATCACTTATCAAGCAATTTCATTGCATTTATCAAAGGTTCTCATCCTAGACACCAAGATCTTTTGTGAGAAATGTTGCAAGTAATTCCCTAAAGTTCCCTTGGAAAAGAAAGTATTATTTTCTAAAAATTGTATCTGAACAGAACCTGTTTCCCTGGAATTCCAAAATCTACTCCTGGGAAAATAAAAAGAGAGTAAGGCTAGCCATAAATTGAAAAAATACACCTAAATCCTGCTTGCTCCCTTGGGACTATATCAGCATCTGAATGTAATTTGTCACAAAATTCATACAAGAGTAAAAGAAAAATCACTAAGCAGTCTAAGTAATCATCACAAAATCTGCTTAATCCACTTCATACACTTTATTCACGAGACCCTATATGAAACTCAAGGCTGATTATTTTAAAATGCAGGAAAGAAGGGAATTGCTACTGGAGGTAAAGCCACAGGGAGGAGGTTGAAAAATTCCTAAAGTCAAAACTAAAAATTCTGAATATGCAATAATCAGAGGACATCCAACACAAGCCAGTTAAGCAGGACAGTTCACCACCACAACTTCTAGAAATATGGAATTTTAGATTGTAGGAGCAAGTATGTCACTAAAGGTGCCTCTGAATGACAGAGCATAACATTATATACAGAATATGTTGATAGTACCCTCTGGTCACTCTGTTCTCCTCAAACATGTTATTTAAAAATTAGAGAAGCATTGAGAATGTAGCTCAGTGGTAAAGTGTTTTCCTAACATGTATGAGGGCCTGGGTTTAATCTCCAGCCCATAAAAAAACTAAAATAGTAAAAATAAAAGAGAAGATATATTGTGCTATTTTAAGATTTTGTGTAAAATTCTAGTTTTTAAACTTATGTACTTACTTAAAAGGGTTAGACTTGAGTTAGGTGGAAAAATTAATTTATATAATTCCTAAGCAATGTAGGATTAAGAAAGACTATATGCTGAGGACCCCTGAATCAACAAAACTGCCAAGAATTTAAATATAACCAGATAGTTACTTCATATCTTATTGCAAAACCTACAAGTTATATAGAGATAGTTCTATAGGAAACAAACTTAGGAAATGCTTTGAAACAGGCAAGAATTCTAGGGCTTATATAAAATGTTTATATTAAAGAACAAAGAAGTAGGAGCAAAACAGGATTATCTTGTAGAAAAGAAATTAAGGCTTTCAAGGAAGACCAAAACAAGTTAATAGAGAATCTCTCTTTAATACTATATACTCACATCCTGCAAAAACAACTGTTCCAAAGATGTTATCTTCTGTCGTGAAAACCACATTTGTTCCACTATTTGCAGAAACAGAAATATTACGGATCTCAATTGCAACATTTTCTCCATCGAGATGGATCAGGGGACAGTTTTTATGACCAATCTGCGCAAATAACACTTTCTCTTGACTGACACAACAAAATGTTATGTCTGAACCTACAAGTATCACTTTGTCTTGAGGGAAAACTTTGGTCTGAGAATCAGGAATCCCTAGAATAAACAAAAGGAATTAAATATTTTAGAGATCTTTGATATATATAGTCTCTCTTTTTTGTGCGTGTGTGTATATATATATATACACATACACATATATATTTCCAAGGTGATTTTTTTAAAAGTCCAGTATATACAGAACATATTGTTAGGTGTTTTGGAATAATGTTGGCCAAAATATAAAGTCTAAGCCACAGGTTTCGAAGGAGCAAGACACATATAAGGACTAGAATAAAACTGTGTGGTTTTCTTTACTTATGAAAGGATAGTGGTTGAAGACAGAAGTGGATCACAGGCCAATGTCTAAGGTCACAGGTTAATATTTAAGTTAAAAGTGAAAATTCATTGGGTTTATATACACACATATTAAATGCACACCAAAACAAAGAAAATCACTAACTCCATTCCTTTGAAATTATTCTCTGTATTTAGGGCAGATTTCTTACTTTCCATCAGCCTGAACGTGCTAAAATATTCCACATCCTAAAAATAAATTTTCTTTAATCCAAACACTGCAGGTTAAAGCCATACCACCCCCCCAAGTAGCCAGTCTATTCTCCTTTCTCACCCGCCCCCCGACCAGTCTACTGCAGTCTGGCTTCTACCCCACCATTCTAATCAATGTCTCAGTAGCTTCACTGTTCAATCCAATGGTCTCAGTCATCTTTTTCCTTCAACTTCCATGGCATCTAGGATGCTGTCGAAAGTGTTCCTTCTCAAAAACTCCCTCCTCTTAGGTTCCTTAACACTATACTTTTCTGGACTACTGTGCTTTTCTTAATCCTCTGGCTCCTGACCTTCCCTTTGTCCCAGATATGGGAACTCTAACGGATGTGTCCCTGGTCCCCATTCTCCCTTCCCTAAATCACCTTAGTTTTAGGATTTAAAATTTCACATAACATATATATTGATGATTCCAAAAGGCCTCCCCAGCTGCACCAACTCATCTAGATGTTGAACTTACATTTCTAACTGCCTGTGAGGCCCTGCCACTCACATGCTTCAGTGCCTCAAGCTCAACATATTAAAAACAAATTTTTTCTTTCCCAACTACTTTGTTTGTACATTTTCTGTGTCAATGAACAGCACGGCACTGCAAGCCGCTCAGCTGCCCAAAACTAATTCCGTCTCTTCAGTGTTTTCACACCTTTCTCCCTTTTCTTTCCTAAACCCAAGTGTCCCAGATTACATTTTCATTGTCTTCTGTTCAACTGCCCCAATTTCTCCTTATTTATTTACTTTCCTTGCTCTGATCCATTTCTCCATACTGTCACTAGAATGGTCTGCCCACAATGATTACAACCTCTCTTCGGGACTTAATTTTATTGTCAATAAAATTTCTGGCCCTGTTTGATCTTAATGACATTCAACCTATACATGAATTTTATTTAATGTACCGATGATTTTTAGTATGCTTGTAGATTCTCTTGTTCCCTACAATAACTAGCAGCATGTATGGGTCTGTTCTATGGACCAAAAATTGAGAACCATTTCTTAAAAATATAGACTTTTTGATCTCTTTTCCACCAACATACAATTTTTATTCTTCAATGCCTATCTTGGTGACTTTCAAACATGAATGTTTATCCAATCACTCTGCAAGATTCATGGGATCTATCTCAGACTTGTCCAATCCAGATCTTCTGGGATGGCAGGATTGGAAGCTCCCCAGGTGAACCTCATGAAGCCACTGTGATCAAAGAACTGAAATTGTGAGCTAAACCTTACCCTTGAAAAATCTAATTCATTTGAAACAATCCTTCAAATACAAGCTTACAAGAGATGTTCTTCATTGGGCTCCAGTCGCTCCATTCTTTGTGACCAGAGAAATGAGGATGTTCAATGTAGCATCTAATTCCCACATGATGAATGGCACACTCCAAGGGCATGTCTGAGGTCCAGCTCCAGTGACGAACGGCATCTTTACCACTCAGACTTGTGTTGTATATTGCCTGCACAGAAATACAAGCAAAACTGTACTGCCAACTAGTGATACATTCTGCTTTCCTTAGGATAAGAACAACACCACAGACTGTATATAATAACCACTTAAGTAAGAAAGTAAGCGGTCTTTTAGTAAGACTGTCTCAGTTTTCTGTAAGGCATAAAAGGAAAGTATGAGTAATATTATTGTTACTGTTATTTGTTAAATAAATAATCAGTATTCATTTAACTAAAGATCTACTGAAAGAATCTTAGAAACTCCAGTTAAAAGCCAGTAGATTAAATAAATACATTTCCTTCTCTCTTCCTCTTGAAATCCTTCTAAAATAAGAGATAATAGATATTTTTTAAAAAGGGATAGATGTACAATCTCTCTCTCTCTCTCTCTCTCTCTCTCTCTCACACACACACACACACACACACACACACACACACACACAGGAAATGCAGTAACACCCTAAAGCAGGAAAGCAGATGGATGGGGGCAACTGCCTTAGAAGATCTAAGAAAGCCAAATATTAAGCCTCAACTAGGCCTACCTTTGTTCACTCTGGCAGCAGAATAGAGATTTATATTCTGGAAGAAGTGAACAGAATACTTCTTGACTGAAGGACCTTAGAAGATTTGAGAAAGGGGAGTGCCAGAAACTGGGATTGCTAACCTATGTCCCATTGCCCTATTCAGCTCCCAGGATACTGACAGTCAGATTCAGACTCACCAAGCAGAAGTCTAAACAAATCTGTGTGGGTATATGAACAGATTAAGATAAAATAGATCAAATAATATTAGGAGTTTGCCAACAAGATAGAGTACCCTAATTATCCAACAAGTCAGTGAGTCTGCTCTAAGCAAAAAATTTTTTTGAGCAGGTATGGCTGTACATGCCTATAATCCCAGTGACTCAGGAGGCTAATGCAGGAGGATTGCAAGTTCAAGGCCAGTCTGAGCAACTTAGTGAGGCCCTAACAACTTACCAAGATGCTGTCTCAAAAAATAAAAAGAGCTGGGAATGTGGCTCATTGGTTAAGTGCCTTTGAGTTCACTCCCCCGGACTTTCCCCCCAAAAAATGTCTTTTTGGAGTCTTCACATAGGCAGCAACCAGGATGCCTATCAAAATACAAATAATTCTAGTATGAAAGTTAAAAACCAAAACAAACAGAAATAGTACATGCACAAATTGTGTGGGCAAAGAAAAAAATCAAATCACTTATATCGTCAGAGATAAGAAAAGATATTCTACCCATGAAATAAAAGTAGAAGTCACTGGGGATTGGAAGATAAGATTCTCGGAAAAAAAGTCTCTTACAAATTAAAAATAAATTAATAGAAATTTAATAGAGGGTTGCAAGAAAAAGTTTAGGAAAGGTTTCTCAGAAAATGAAGCAAAAGGTTGACGGAAAACAGGAAAGATAAGACAATTCAGACCAGTCTAGAAGGTCCAATTTCTGAAAAACATAAGTTCTAAGAAAAAAAAGAGAAATCAAAGAGAAATAAGTCAAAGAAATAAAACAAGAAAAGTTCCCAAGTTGACAGATTAGACTAAAAGGGGCCCAAGGGGTGTTCAGCATAATAAATGAAGATACATCCTCAAGAAGAAACAAGGGAACAATGCCTTCAAAATCCTGACAAAATTATCCAACCTATAATTCTATACCTAGATAGACTAACAATCACACATGAATGCAGACTAAACACATGTCAGAAATACCAATGTTTCCATCTGGTATTGTTTTACACTCAATCGTCATGTATGAGAGTTGTAATTTTCCTGCATCTTCTCAATAATAGCAATCGACAGACTTTTTGTAAGTTAAATTAAGAAAATAAATTATATCTGTAAGCTGGCTATTACAGACAATAGAAAGTATCTACAACAGCACATAGCTATCAAGATGCAGAAATAAGAGACAGACAGGAAATGTAGAAAAAAGAGGATCCATAAAAAGAAAAAGGTATAAAGAACAACCCAGATGATGTTGGAGACCCTTGCCTCATAGCTTTCTAAAGAATGAGCTGAGAGATACCATGTTCTGACTTAATGGCATTATGACTATCACTTCAGACCTAGGGTTGTCTGTAGGAGCTGAGGCTGCTGGAGCCCATGACACCTCTGGGCACCAGCCTCAGTTATGCTCTGTGCTATATCAACAGTGTCTGCATGAGCTCTTAGGTGTGAAACACTAGAAAGCCAGTCAGAGGCCCTCAGACAGATTTATGCACAAAGATAATCTGACAAAATCCCTGGCATATTTAAAAGTTTCAAGATTTACAGAACCTGAAGAGACTTTAGGATTGAATTAATTAATCTGAGAAACACAACTGAAAAAAAAAAGACAAGTTCTATAAAAAGAGAGAGAGAAGGTTGCAAATAGTGTCTGTATAACCATAACACAATAAATATTATTCTAACAAAAATCACACCAGAACTATATTGAAAAAAGTTGGGAAACTGAGGGTGGGGGGATAAAGAGAGGGGAGGCGAGAGAAGATAGAGAATGTGAGAATGTGACTGAGCTGGAAGGTGAGAGGACTGAATTCTCTACTTCCAATGTGGGAGTTAATAAAACATTGCTCAATAGTAAAAAAGTAAATAAAATAAAATAAGAAATAGCAACATAAGCATGCTACCTGGAGAAAAATAATAAAGGAATCGGTTAAATAAGTAGAAATAGTTTGTTTCTAGGCAAAGACAAAAGGGAGTATCTGGGAGGGGTGGCTGGCAGCCAGGCATCCCTCCCTTCCTGCCTGTATCCTTTGTGGAACGGCTTCCCTTGCTGTGCTCAGGGGCGACAGGCAGTTAATTGCCTTCAATGATACCCTAATGCCCAGGATTCTTGATTTTTAAACTATTACAAAATGACAGCATTTGGGGCTGTGGTGTGGCTCAGTTGGTAGAGCACTTGCCTAGCACATGTGAGATACTGGGTTCGATCCTCAGCACCACATAAAATAAATAATAATAATAATAATAAAAACAAATAAAATTAAGATATTGTATCCATTTGTAACTAAAAATATTTTTTAAATGACAGCATTCATTTTGATGCTATTTTTTGTAGTAGCAATTCTGACTTAAATAGTGATATCAATAACACATTATTCTAAGTAAAAATGTCACATTTTACTATGGACCTGGGCATTTTTTCCCTCTTTTACTTCACTATTTTAAATTAGTTTGTTCTTTCTTCATATTCTGGCCCTTGATATTATTTTCTCATACAAAGGCTTCTCCTAAAATTAAGGAAGTTTTACTTCCTTATCATGGCCAACTTGTTGCATGTCTTGAGGCAATGAGTTGCGCCAATTTAGATTTCACTTATATTTGATTTCACTCACACTTCAAAGAGCATCCTTTTTATTCCAGTATCCACAAACTACCTGTCACACTTTTCATAACTATTTCTTGTTGCCTCTTAGGTTAAGAGCCAACTAAATGTAGATCATAAGAAAACTGTTCATAAACAGGATTAAAAAAACAGAAAAAAGCATGTCCTAAATATAAGAATGTTATTTCAGGTTTTGATAAATTCAGGGTTGCTGATTTTTCTATAATTATTATGACCAAATACGTTCAAAACACTCATTTTTAGTAGACAAAGAAAAAAACAGACTGAATTACAAGTGTACTTTCCTTTTGTTTATGTAAAGACAAGCATATTAAAGCAGCCAGACAGGAGCACATGAAGACACTGTTTATTGTGTTCAAGTGGGAGAATCATGGAGTATGCTTCCTTTAATTTCCTAACCTTCTTATTATAACAGTTACATATGAATCATAGCATATGGTTTTTAACAAACCCTGAAATAAATCTGCTCTACTTCCTTAATAATCCAAAAAAACCACTGGTACCACCAATGAATTGATACCACCTTAAAAATGCTTTAAAAAATCATTCCGTTTCTTTAATATCATAAGAAAAAAAACATTTTTGTTTGAACTTACTAATTTTACAAGCTCCATACTCTCTTTACGTAGAATTTTAATTTCCCAGATGACATTCGAGTGATGTGGAAAAAGAGAACCTTTGTCATTCCACGTGAGATGTAACGTAGATGTTGAGAAATCAGCAGACAAACTCAAGATCTCGGGAGTGTCTGGAACTAAGGCTTTTCAAAAAAGGGAAGCAAAAGAGAAAACTGAATAAATAACCAACGATTTTTCATATTGTACTTCCATTAAACAACGATTTTTAACCGTATTCCTTCTTGATAAAAAGTTATCAAGAATTTAAAATGTGCAGAGTTCAGTGGTAGAGTGCCTGCCTTGCATGAGGCAGGCTCTAGGTTCCACCCCCAGCACCATAAAAAAAAAAAAAATTTAAACTCTCAAATCTATTAATGAACAAAGGGAACAGACAGATGTATGGATTTATACAGGTCAATAATTAATCAGGCGAACTTGAGAAAAACAGCTATGTCAAATCCATAACATATTTTCTAATCCAAACAGGGTTCCCCAATACTCCAATGCCATCTGGTCTGGGACCTACAAGTAGGCAATAGAAGCCCTTCTTCACAGCAAAGAAAACAATGAAGAACATGAAGAGAAAGCCTACGAAATGGGAGAAAAACCTGGCCACCTGTACTCCAGCTGGAGCATTAACCTCCAAGATATACAAAGAACTCAAAAAACTTAACACCAAAAAGCAAATAAGCCAATCAATAAACGGGCAAAAGAACTGAACAGGCACTTCACAGAAGAAATATGAATGGTCAAAAAAAAAAAAAAAGTTCCACATCTCTAGCAATTAGAGAAATGCAAAATAAAACTACACCAAGATTCCAACTCACTCCAGTGAGAATGGCAATCATCAAGAATACAAGTAACAATAAATGTTGGTGAGGACGTGAGGAAAAGGTACACTCATACATTGCTGGTGGGAATGCAAATTGGTGCAACCACTCTGGAAAGCAGTATGAAGAGTCCTCAGGAAACTTGGAATGGAACCATCATTTGACACAGCTATCCCACTCCTCGGTTTATACCCAAAGGACTTAAAATCAGCATAGTACAGTGACACAGCCATATTAATGTCTACAGCACCTTAATTCACAATAGCCTAGGTGCCCTTCAACAGATGAATGGGTTAAGAAAATGTGGTACAAGCTGGGCGCAGTGGCATACACCTATAATCACAGTGGCTCAGTAGGCTGAAGCAGGAGGATTTTGAGTTCAAAGCCAGCCTCAGCAAAAGCGAGGTGCTAAGCAACTCAGTGAGATCCTGTATCTAAATAAAATACAAAATAGGGCTGGGAATATGGCTCAGTGGTCAAGTGCCCCTGAGTTCAATCTCCAGTACACCCCCCCCATAAAAAGAAAAAGAAAATGTGATATATATATATATACACAATGGAATATTATTCAGCTATACAGAAGAATGAAATCATGGCATTTGCTGGTAAATAGATGGAACTGAAGACTATCATGCTAAGTGAAACAAACCAATCCCCAAAAAATAAAGGTGGAATGTTCTCTCTGATATGTGGAAACTGACAGATGATAAAGGAGAGAGAGGGAAGAACAGAAGTTCACTGGATTAGACAAAGGAGGATGAAGGGAAGGGAGCAGGGATGGAAATAGGAAAGACGGAATGAATCAGACATAACTTTCCTTTGCTCATATATGAACACATGACCAGTGTAACTCCACATCATGTACAACCACAGAATGCAATACTAATTAGATTGAGTTATACTCTGTGCATGTACAATATGTCAAAATATATCTACTGTCATGTATATCTAAAAAGAACAAATAAAAAATATATGTTAAAAAAATCCTTCCTTTGTCTGGCAGTAGGTAGGGCCTAAGGAGAGACAAAATGTGGGAAGCTTACTTTGGGAAAGATCTCTGTGTGTTTTCTTGCTGCCTTCTCACTCATCTTCCAGTGTTAGAGCCCATAATGCGGGGGATGCTCACGGAATTTGATGAGCTATCCCGATCATGCGTATCACTGAAGAGCAGCAAGACTGGTGCACTGACTAAGGCACGGAGCCAAGCTAGCCATGTGTTGCGGCGCAGCAGTGCAGGGAGTAAAAGAGGCTTCAGAAAGGCTGGTGCTGTAGCAGTGGATTGCAACAGCTGCTGGGGCCTGAGACAAGAGGTGATTCGCTAGTCCATGAGGAGACCCTTGGGGAAATCCTGGCTAGGGTAATAAGCCTATGGGTTACAGTACCAAACAGGGGAAACAAAAGGACAAAATCTGTTGGACATTTCAAAGAAATGCTGAGATCATAGAAATGAAGATTTGCTCTAAGAAGAGAAACAATCAAGATTTCTCTCAAGTTTCCAAGAAAGACAAAAGGAATCAGGAACCATTGTAAAGAAACACAGAAGACCAGCTATGGCTGGACAAAGCGCCAGAAAGCAGCATGGAGAAGAGCCCTCTGCAAACAGCGGGTGAGAAGAGCACAGCAGAAGAGCGGGACTCCCGAAAACACTGGCATGTAACAGCCAAAACGCAACGTAAGGGCTGCTGCTAGACAATCACACCTTCAAGTAACCAGACACACCCACAAGAACCCAGAGAGGGGATGATCTGAAAGCAAAGGAAACCAGAGAAAATCCCACATCACCAAGCTAAAAAGAGACAAGTTGTCATTTGGGCCAAATAAAACAGTTCACGCTAGAGGATCAAAGCAAAGAGCCACAGGCTCTCTGCTGAATTACAGAAGGTAAAGACAAATGGTGCTCAAGAACTGGGGCATGCACAGGGAGAATCTAGTGCGCTGAAAAGAGGCAGTAGAAAGAATATCCTTGAGCTGGGTGCGGCTGGCCTGCGCCTGTAATCCCAGCACTTTGGGAGGCTGAGACAGGAGAATTGCGAGTTCAAAGCCAGTCTCAGCAATGGTGAGGCACTAAGCAACTCAGTGAGACCCTGTCTCTACATAAAACACAAAATAGGGCTGGGGATGTGGCTCAGTGGTCGAGTGCCCCTGAGTTCAATCCCTGTTACCAAAAAAAGAAAAAAGAAAGAAAGAAAGAGTATCCTTGAAAATCTTCAAGTTTTCTTACCCATAAGGAATGGGTAAATTATGGAAACTTCTGGATCAGTGGAAAACAAGACATGAGTGTGCCCTGTGCCGTGAAATGTAGGCTGTGGGATGAGAGGGGCAGAGTCTTGGAATCTCTCGCATGTTTCTTCCTCAAATGACAGTAAGATGAAGGTAAGGTGGAAGAAACCCAGAGATGCACCCTTTCTTACCTCACTTCTAGTCATTCCCTGTGAAATTCAAAGGCCAATTAAACAGTCACTGCAAATGCAAAACTGCAGGAGAGTACAGGGTTAGGGTGGCTCAATGTGGTGAATACTAAATACACCAATCATTATAAATTAATCAGTCCTGGAATTTAAAAATAAGTTCCTAAAAACAGATTTTACTAACATTTGCAGAACAGAGTGCTCTGCACTGGATCTAGATTAAATGTTTAGAGCTGTATAGGACATCAAGCAGGTAAATTTAAAGTCTAAACTGTACAACAAAGTCAACAGTGAAGGATGCTTTATAGGAGAAGCTTGAAGTGGGAAGGTGTCCAGGAAAAGGAAAACACAGTGTGGAGGAAGGAGAAGCAAGAAGTTTGACTTAGTGCCAGACGAGGGAAAGTTCAGGTGCCAGTGAGACCGGGAGAAGAGAATGAGTGACTCTTCTTCCAGACGTCTAGAGATGTCACTATGCAGTAACTTAAAAAATATGAAACATGGGATTATTTAGCTGGGGCAAGGCTAATCCATTAAAACGCTTCCCTTCCTAAAAAGTCCACATAATTTACATTTTATGTTTTATTAGAGTGAAGGAGGCTTCAAAACACAAGTCATCTCCAATATTTCAAGCTAAAAAGGTAAAAGCCATGATTACAAATACAAGGATTTAGAAAACCATCATTCCCTTTCTTTTTTCATAATAGACGTGGAAGTTTCCCCTAAGTTCCCAATGAACTGCCATCTGCATTTCTTTAGAGCTAAAATAGGCACTTGATGACAATTTTAACTTGTTTTCTAGAAACTCAGAACTTTTATATAGAAAGGAATTTAATGAAAGTCTTGTTTATTTTGTTAAAAGCTAGAACAGCTTATTCACAACCTGCTTGGTCTTTCTTCCTCAGAACATCAGGAGACAGGAGTTTTCCTAGATTTTTTTTTCAGGATCCACATTTATCCTGCTCAGAGTGATCCAAATTTTCAGATTATTTTAACAAACAGAGATACTAGAAGTCTTGCAAAATCTTTTTTGTCTTATCTTTTGGTAAGTACAAAATTCATTCTGTGTATAGGTGTGTGCATAAAATCTTGCTTGCTTAGTAAGCAAACTTTTGAAACCATTTTCAGATCTTGAGAAAACTTAATTTCTCATACTTTCACTCAGCAGCAAATAATCTAGATCCTCTAATGAACAGCTACATGACCATTTCAGAGTTTCTCTCACATGCAATAGGTGCTCAAAGATTTGCTGAAGCACTGCTATGGTCTCAAAGTTTGTCATTCCCTTGCAAACTCTTGAAACTTGATCCCCAAGGGGAAAGGTGTTATGAGGAGCAGTCTCTGGGAAGTGAAAAGTCACTAGGGCTCTGCCTTTGCAAAGAGGATCTGTACCCTTCTAAGAGAGGCCCAAAGGAGCTTTTTCACTCCTCTACCAGGGGAAAACGTACAGAACATGCCATCTATGAGGAACAGGTCCTCACCAGACACCAAATCTGCAAGTGCCTTGATCTTGAACTTCCCAGAAGTCAGATCTATAAAAAAGAAATTCTGATGTTTATGTATTACCTGGCCTAAGGTATTTTGTTTCAGCAGCCCAAATCGATCAAGACATGCATCTACTTCTCTAGCTTATACTTGCCTAATTTGCTTTTGAATTTTCTTATCCCAATACCATTATTCTAATTATCATTGGGCCTATTATTATTTAAAATGCCACTGATAAACTGCATGCTACCGACTGTGTCACCTGTATTCTCTCTTGATTTACTTTTTTAACCTTTTCTAATTACCACTATCACCATCAAGTGGCTTCCAAGATGAGGACTTTGGATGCCTCTGAAATAATCAGTAACAAGACCTGGATCTCTCACAGACTCTTAGGGATTTAAAAAATCTAGAGTAGATAGGTTCTTCATACTTGACTACAAAATAATTCCAGATGAATGAAAGATTTAAATCAAACATGACAGCAAAACCAAAAACCCAAAAATAGCAAGCAGGCCTACCATATTAAAATGAAAACTTGTGTTGTTCAAAAAATCACATTTTAAAAAATGTTAAACTCAAAAAAATCTGCAGCAAATATGGCAATTAATAAGCACTATAGAAAGGGCTCTGTGGACTAGTAAGGAAAACAATGGCAAATGCTAACTAAGGAAAAGCTGTAAGTGACAGTTCAGAAAAGAATATAACTGACCGACTTTTAAATTATCACAGAAACAAAGAAACAACAGTGATACAATTTGGGGTCATTCGATTAAATTGCCAAAAATAAATGAGGTGGATACTACCCAGCCCTGATAAAGATGTAGGGAAACAGGCATACTCATAAATTTGCGGGAATACAAAGAGATATAATGTTTCTGGAACAATCTGGCAAAGACTATCTGGAGTCTTATAAAAGGGGATGTCTAATCCAACATTCCTGATCTTAGGGATTTAGCTCTAGTAAATCAGACAAATTCACAAACCTACACACAAAAGATGTTCATTAAAACATCAGTAATACATGGGGGCAGGAAAGATGGTGAAATGTGATGGACAACAATACTCTAGGTTCATGTATGACTGCACATATGGTGTAACTCGATATTGTGTATATTGTGTACAACCAGAGGTGAAAAGTTGTGCTCCATTTGTGTACAATGAATCAAAATGCATTCTGCTGTCATGTAAACTTAATTAGAATAAATAAATAATTTTTTAAAACATTAGTAATAATACTGATAAACTGGAAACAAAAATCAATGTTGGTAACAGAGCTCTTTAAGTAATTTTGGCACCTCCATCTGATGGGACACTATGCAGGCATTAATAATAACCAGGGTTTACAGAAATAACTTGGAACTCTATTATGTGTCTATGTTAAGCAGACTATAAATGAATACGAACCTGTTACATGTACATGCACAGAAAATCTATTTAAGTGTTAAGAGTATTTCTCTGTGGGTATTGGGGTCATGGTTGACCTACCTAAAATATTCCCAACTGTAGAAAGAAAATAACACACACAAAAAAAATTCATGATTCATCCCTCTTATCTTAAGAGATGGCCCTAAGTGGCACTTTACATGGACAACACTTCAACTAGAAAACAGCAAAGACTCTAAGGTCTTGGACAGTATATTTTTTTATTATTCTTTCACAATCTGTGCTCTCTGTGACACAGATCATTCCATACATACATATATCCACTCCATGACACTGGACAAATTGCCAAACTGTTTTCTTTCCTCACTTCAAAATCAGTTAACCTTACAAGACTCATCAAGTACCATTAAAAGACTCCTTAGAACATCATGATGATGCTGTCCCACCACAGCTTTCAGGAGCTGCCAAGCCCACTTGTCCCTATTAAGAGACAAAACTACTCAGAATTTGAAAGTCTGTTGCATAGCAAAATGTCCATCTCTCTCGATCTGAGTTTATTTTGCACTTCCAATCTGCTGGTAGCATATGTCCTAGACATTCAATCAATAAGCTTGTTAACAAATACTTGCTATCAGACAGCACTGTGCCAGACTCTCAGTGTAGAAGACAAAGTCCCTGTCCCCATGGACCCTATTTTCTTGTAGAGGTGACACATGGTAAACACCTAACTACACAATGGAATATCAACTCAACTGAGAGACACACCACAAAGAAGCACAGCCTGCCCAAGGATATAAGAATAAAGGAATGGGGTCAGCCAGGTACGGTGGTGCAAGCCTGTAATCCCGGCACTTTGGGAGGCTGAGACAGGAGAATCGCGAGTTCAAAGCCAGCCTCAGCAACAGCAAGGCGCTAAGCAACTCAGTGAGACCCTGTCTCTACATAAATCACAAAATAGGGATAGGGATGTGGCTCAGTGGTCGAGTGCCCCTGAGTTCAATCTCCACTTGCAAAAAAAAAAAAAAGGAATGGAGTCTCCTATGGGATGATCAAAGATGAATCCAGAGCAAGGGGCACCTTGCCACAGGATGCATGCCACAGGACATGCCACAGGATGTGTAGAAATCAGGGAGGCAAAGGGAGCCAAGGAAAAGATACTGCACTGAGGGGAGCACCTTGAGTTCTGGGGTCTACTCTGCTTGGCTAGAAGGTAGATGTGCTTCCTTCCTGATCCCAGCTGTGCTCTACAATTCACAGCAAGGTGGCTTCCCAAGTCGAAGTATTAGCCTAAGAAACGAAATTCACAGAACTGAAAAGTGCCTGCCAATTACAAAGCACACCACAGTACCCACAAGGGTCCCATTCTACTTCACAATCAATTTTCTTTTTAAATACTTACAAACATTTTTTTCATTTAATATGAATTTGCTCATAGAACTCTGCAGATCATGTAGGGAATTTATTTTTATTTCATGATCACCAGGTGAAAGAGCTGAGATTTTAATGTTTGTTTTCTCTGATCGATAACAAGATCCGGGCCTACAATAAAAGGAACAATGTTAATTAGAAGATAAAAATTAGTAGTCCCATTTTCATAAAAACGGTGAAAAATACCTGATGTTCTTTGGTGTTCAAAACATGCTTAGCTGAACCACATTTTAATACTGACATTTGAGGGATTAATAGCAATTTTATCAGTGTGGTGACAAGAAAAATAACCAGGCTGCACCAGAAAGTGCAGTGAATAAGCACAGATGACTTCTTCCAGGCCACCCTGACCCTCCCCTGTGGCCTTCCCTACTGCATGCTCTATCCCCTTCAGCAACCGGCACTAGAGACCAGACCATCTAGTTCCACCTACGAACACTGAGTGCGATGGAGGCCAATGAATGAAGTGAAACCGGCCGCCTCACCAGCCCACTCCTCATGCCTGGCTTCAGAGCTGCTTTGAACTGGACTTCCTCATCAGTGCTGCCTACAGAATGCCTGCAGTGCCCCAGTATTCCTTAGTCCCCCTTCTATAACCTTCACATCCTCATGTAACTTCCCTTGGCACAGAACCCACTGTTTACTGTGAACTCCCAGGGAGCCAGAACTAACCCTCTCAGTATGCTATTTACTAAACTTTTCAGGATTTCCCCTTCCTGGACTCACAGGACTGTCATCCTTGACCCTCTGCAGTAAGGCTTGGCCTTGTGGCTTTATTTGGCCAGAGAAGCCTGGTGAAAGTCACATCTATCAGTTCTAGGAGGAAGCTCTAAAAGTCAGGCCTTATCCCCTCTGTTCCCCCATCACCAATCTGATAGTATCTGGGGTCCTTAGAAAGAACCTCAGGGTAGAGATCCCAGCCCATACCCAATGGAAATAGAACACAGTAGAAAAAAATGATGCTTTATTTTCGTGAGGAATTAAGAATTCCAAGTTATTTCTGCAACATAATTTAGCTCATCCTGATGGATAAATTACTCTAAAGCTTAGCATAATGCTCAATAAATACACACTAAATGGGGGAAACCGTGATTGTATTTAAATACACATTTGTACAATTTACCCAAGAACCACTCATTAGCAAAACGGAACTAGGGAAAGCTCTCTGGAACTCCTCCAGCCTGTTAACAACTCAGCATCCTGTTGGGATTGTGCAGGTATCCCAAAGGCTTCCATCCCAGGCACAAGAGCTCGCTCACTCTAACATTACTTAAGAGGGTAATATGGTATGACAGAGCCTGCATTCACCTCCCAATGTCCAACTGACACCTGGTGTTTACTGCAGACGCTGCCCTTCAGCTAGGAGAGCTACTTCCCAGATTCCTGGAGAACCAGGCTTAGCCATTTGACTGGGTTGCGGCCAATGAGATGTAAGCAGAAGTGCTTTGTGGGGCTTATTATAAGTCTCTTTAAGGAAAATTGTCCTCCTTATTCTTGCATGCTTCTTGGCATACAGACACAGGGTTGCTCCTCATGCATCACCTTGAACCATGAGATCCATAAACCAGACAGCACAGTGGCAAAACAAAGAGGGACTGAGTTTCTATGGCCACAAACAACCAAGCCAGCTCTAAACTGTCTACACCTTTTTCATGAGAGTAAATGCCAGTGTATTGTGCCACTATGACTCATTCTCTATTAGGCACAAACTTAAACCTGGTTTGGGGTAGACCAGTAAAACTTCCCATAGCAGATCATCACATTGCAGGTATACTCCATAATTGTTATTCATTTAATAAAATAATCCAACTTTTGCCTAGAAGGCTTTGTTTCTATCTTGATTGATGTCAGATACAGAATTTTTAAGAAACTTCATTTAAATATTCTTTTAAAATTCCCAGAATAAAACTATTATGTTCTAAAACGAAAAATAACCTCTAGGTTGCACTTATAAATTAATCCAAGTATTTCCATTACCGATCTTCAATGCAAACTTCATAAACAGTACCACGGCCGGCTCCAAGGGGTGCTTTCCAAGAACAGTCCCACTCTCGCAAATTGTTAGTTATACACTTCAAATCACGAAGTGCCCCTGGAGAAAGAGAAAAATGACATTTGTACATGTGCACATACAACACAGAATATGCTCAGTAACTCAGCTACACTGAGTTACTGTCAATTTTAAGCCCACGCACACGTGTCTGCAGAAGGCACATGCTCTCTATGAGAGACAACCCTGCAGATGTGGGAGGGCACTGCTTTCAGATTTCTTTTGCAGCTTTGTTTTTTTTAAAAAAATGGTAAAGCTAAAGGGTAAGTACTAAAAGTGGACCAACTTCTAGACCATTTTGGGGTTATACTGCTATCAAAAATTCTACTTCCAGGAAACAGAGAAATTGAGGAAGCAACTGAATATAGTGTAGATTCAATGCTGGGACCAAGAGGTGGGTTGGGGGCATTCTAGTACTCCTTGAATCTCCAAAAGCTACACTGCAAAAAAATAAAATAAAATCTCAGTAAAAACTATGTGGGTCCCAAGTCTAAACATCCAGCCACTGCTACTTCACTGCCACCCTCCCCAGGAATCCCATAACCTATCTGCAGATGGTGGCAAAGAACGTTAAATTTAAACAGTAATGAACTCACTTGAGCCTCTGAAAAATCCTTTTTTGTACAGGCTTAATTAAGCAACTGAAAAGTAACAACTCAGAAGATTACAATCCTAATAACACCTACTCTCACCTACTCACATCTATACAATAACATTACATCGTGGAATACATGAGCAGTAAACAATGATAAAGGTCACTTGGTAAGAAAATGAAAAGAAAGAAGGTACAAGAGAGAGGGGAAAAGGGAAGGGGGGTAAGAGTGAGAGGGAAACTATAGAGTAAAAATGGTATTCCATCCCAGACTACAGAGTTCTATAATAATTTTTTCTTATTTTTATATGTATGTGGCCTGACAGTCACTATAAAATAAATTATACAGCTTTATAAAACAAAAAAATATTAGAAATGCTCACATTACAAATAAGCAGTAATCATCGTAATAAAGTTATTTAATCAACAACCTTACGGAAAAGAGATGTTTTATTATGGAAATAATATAAAAGTAAATCTATGAGGCAGCAGAATAATAATGTTCTCCATAGAAATACGTTGGGTAATATCTATATAAACATTCCTCTTTTTTTTTTCCTCTTTGGTACTAGGGATTGAACTGAAGGGCCCTTTACCACTGAGCTACATCCCAAGCCCTTTCTTTTTCTTTTCTTTTTTATTTTGAGACAGGGTCTCACTAAGTTGCTTATGCCCAGTTGCTGAGGCTGGCCTTGAACATGCGACCCTCTTGCCTCAACCTCTTAGTCACTGGGATTATAAGCACGTGCCACCAGGCCCAGCTACAACAACATTCTTAATATACTTAAATAGGATACCAATAACATATTAAATATATTTATATTTCATTTTATAACATTCTTAAAAAGGTAAAATTAGGGAGAGCAGTGTTGGAGGGGTGAGACCAAGAGGGGCTGACAGCAGAGGCACCCAGGGATGTTGCTGGGTGCTTGGCCTATACCTATTTTGATGGTGCCAGTAGGTAATAACTGTACCTGTTGTCAAAACTCAGAACTGTGTCCTAAAGAATGAACATTATTGCATATAAATTACACTTTCATTTTTTAAATGGCAAAAGAATATTTTGATCTATCTTTAAGGGCCTTTTCAAAAGAAACCACAAGTTTATCTTAGTTTTTTTATATAAAAAAATTACAGGGACTGGAGCTATAGCTCAGTGGTAGAGCGCTTGCCTAGCATGAGTAACGCACTGGGTTCGAGCCTCAGCACCACATATAAGTAATAAATTAATAAAGAAAAATCCATCAACAACTAAAAAAATATTTTAAAAAAATTACAGAAAAACTGGATTTTAGTCACTGAACACCTAAGGGATCAACAAAGAAACAAGACTGCTTCATAGTCAAACTTTAGTAAAAGTGATGTTTGCTCATTCTCTAAAAGTTTGATTTACTTACCCTTTTTCTGACTATTTACTTCATTCATTAGATATAGAAGAATAAATGTTGTTAAGAGCCACTGGAAACTTGAAGTCATTCTCATTCTTTTATTGTCCACCACCTGGGACAGGTGTCTCCAACTGAAGTAAATATCCATGGTCCATGCAATCTAGTCAACTCTGGAATAAGAGAGAACTTTCAAAAGGTTGTTCAGGTTGTTCTGAAACACCTTATATGGTACACACAAGCACTGCAAATAGCACTGACTGTACTTTGAGAGCAGAGGAGACTCAGGCTGCCCTGACTCCAGGAAACATCAACCAGACACACGGTTGTTGCTTCAGGCATACACCATAGGGTCAATTTTCAAATGAAATGTTTCCAGTTCAAGATTATAACTGAGCACACGTCTATCAATTCTCAACTCCAATAGTATTAAAATAGAGAAAAGCAGTTCTTAAAATTGAAGTTCTGGCAATTTCCAATGATACACAAACTGATATTTTAAATCTTACTTGGGGCATCTTAACAGACTGAGTTTGAATATCAGATATATCACTAACTCTGTGAATCCAGATATGCTCTGACACTGATGGTGTGATGCTCACCTCTCAGTGCCTTAGTTTCCTCACTTGCAAAGTAGGAATGACAACTATTTTCTTTGTTATGAGGATTAGTAAGTATATGTAGAACACTTGGAATCTACACAAGGTCAATTACAAGATCAGAGTTGTACGTTACTTTGCATATTGTATGAGGCAGAGAGAAAAGATAAAAAGCAAGGATGGCTAATAGATTTGATGGCTAAACAATGGTCAGCTAGATAGTGCTATTTAAATCCTCTCTGGGTGCATAAAGATGAGGGCAGTGAGATATGAGGCTGGAATGTAAGGATTCAAAGTTCTGTTTAAAGAAATTTAAAAACTTAATTTTTCCTCCCTAACGGCAGCTAACATAGACTTGGTGCTTTCCATATGAAAGATCTAGGAATTCCCCAGATGAAAGCTGTTTCTATCCCTTTCTAGAATGAAACCTGTCTGTTCATAAGGACTCCCAATGTACTGAAAACTTTCGTCTGGCCTAATACTGCTTAATCTCATGACGGCACAGAAAACCAAAGATGACAAAACATATAAGCAAAGCCTAAAATACTAAAGAGAAACTCAGAAAAAAAAGAAAAAACAAAAACAGAACAGAATAAGCCGGGCACAGTGGCGCAAGCCTGTAATCCCAGCACTTAGGAGGCTGAGACAGGAGAATTGCAAGTTCAAAGCCAGCCTCAGCAATGGCCAGGCACTAAGCAACTCAGTGAGACCTTGTGTCTACCAAAAATACAAAACAGGGCTAGAGATGTGGCTCAGTGGTTGAGTGCCCCTGAGTTCAATCTCCAGTACCAAAAACACAAAAACAAAAACAAAAAAACTAAAACAGAATAACAGAAAGGGAAATAAAAATTACTCCCAGAGGAAAGAGAGATAATGCAGGAAACAGGAAAACTTAGAAAAAAGAAAAACAAGTTGGGTGCAGCAGCATGCTCCTGTACCCATCATGAGGCTGAAACAGGAAGACTACAAATTTGAGGGCAGCCTGAGCAACTTATCACAACAGCATCTTAAAATTAAATAAATAAGTATTCAGGATGTAGTTCAGTGGTAAAGCACTTACCTAGTGCTTATGAGGCCCTGAGTTCAATTTCCAGTACTAGGGGAAAAAGAAAAAAACAAAAAAAAAAAGAACAAAATCTCTAAACAGTATACTCAGAGCAAACATGGCATACCTATAAAAACAAGAAGAGCATGTGATAAAAAAGGAACAGGCAGATATAAAAATCACTCTTAAATACATTGGCTTTTATTCAAAAACTTTTAAATTAAAAATGAAAAACAGTGAACAAATGTTTTACTGAACAATTTTTCAAGAAAAAAAATTTAAGAAAAAAATTAAAAAAACTTTTAAAGAAATAAATTAAAAAATTGAGAAAAGAAATGAGAAACAAAGACTTGATAAAGGAAATCAGATCTAACATCTACATAAGTGAAACCCCATGAGAGAATTTATAAAACATACTCCTTAGTGAAAGTAAATGGAATGTTCCCTTTGTGCTTATTGTTAACTACTGTCAAAAAAACAGGATATGAACCCCAAACAGCTTAAGTAATTATGACATAGACAAGGTAAAAGCACACATTTTGGAAATGTGTAATTATTTTCTGTGAATGAAAAACTTCCTAGTCAAGTCCAGTGTAACCAAGCTTACTTATTAGAATGAAAATATATTCATGGAATGTCTAAAACACCAGTTGCTGAAATTATATAACTACATAGCTGTACAGGAATAACAATCAAGGAGAACACACATGACCCCTAAAACTCAAACCCTGACTAAAATAATCACAAATTATGCTCACTGATAGGTTAAATATTATCTTAAAATGAAACAAAGCCTTACTACAAGTTTACAGTTATTCTGGAAGGAGATGCCTGCCCTACTGTAATGCCAGGTAGAAGCGGCATGAGGGGGCAGACAGGCAGCGAGGAAGTACTCAGGACCAGGTGCTGCCAGGCTTCGACTCTAATCTTGGCTCCATTTCTAATCAGCAGCATGACTGAAGGTAAATCACTTCATCCCTCTGGGCCTAGCCTCAGGCACTGGAGCACCAAGGCAAGCTCTACTCAGGATCCACATATGAGACTTCCCCAAATTAAGATGTAATATTCCACTCCTGCTGGCAGGGTACAAGACTGCAAATGGCGACTGGCTAGCCAGCAGTGGCCACCGACAAGGAGTCCCCCAGGAAGTCTGGGAGCAGCATTAGGATAAAACAGAGGGACCAAAAGCAGTGTCACCAAAATCTGCTCAACTTAGAATGGGCAGGATAATAAAAGAGACTTTCTTGTGTGAGAATATTTACTTAGAAAATTATGAGCAAGTAATTTGGGCAATATAGTATTATGCTTATGTTAGATCTGGTTTCCCTACCAAGGCAAACTTCCAAAGGGGCTTGAAGGTCAGAACAATACATGGACAAAATCTCCTAAATATTTTCAGGGAAGAAAAAGAAAAAAAAAAAAAGATGCTTGTGAAACTCACTTCTGATAGAAACAGTGTCAGAACTTACTTTTACCCCCACCAATGCCTTATTCCTTCAGGAACAAATTCGTACAGAATTTGAGGAGCTAACTTTCACAATTAGGATAGCTTCCCTTTGACACAGCAACAGGTGTCAATGCAAATGCCTAGGGAGCAAAACAGGTAACACACGTGCACACAGGCAGGACAGATGGCAGCCTATCTGAGTGTAAGGCAGCAACCACAGGCCTTATTCTAACAAATCTTCTCATTTTTTAAGACAAGAAGATCTGAGACTTTCTATAAAATGCCCAAATTCTTAAATATAGCAACTAATTCCTTCTAAAGGCCAACAGATTACACCTTCAGCCTGTGCCTGCCCAAGGGCCACTAGATGCTTCCTATGCAATGTAATCATTTCAAAGGATTAAAAAATGCCAGGAAACTCTTCTGTTTAAGAAAGTGATCACGCAGAATCCATTTATAAAACTGTGACATGGGGAGAAGATCTGTTTTTGTTTCTTCACATGCAAGCCAACCTCAATCTCAGGCATCACGACAGCTCAGCAGAACACAAGCTTGGCCTCAAGAGGTGGAGCTCCCATGATGTCAACAGCATGACCCTTGAGCTTTGTGTCCCTCCTGTGAAGGTGGTGTGCCCATGCATGTACCCAAGCATGCTTTTCCCTCAGCTCTGAGCACTCCAGTTTCAGTACACCTGAGTTTTGGACATTTCTGCTGAGGAAAGTTAGAAAATTGAGTAGAGAAAAGTAAAACTAAAGCCAGAAACCGTAGCCCCAATATATTTTTGTTTAGTCTATTTCCGTTTCTCTTTCTTTTTTCTTTTTCTTTTTCTTTTTTTGGTGGGGGTGGGGCATGGACAGTTGAGCAGAGGGAGGAGGAAGTATAACAGGAGTGTGTCCTCACATCCTGTTGCCCTGCACCTGCCCTGAAGGACACTAGGACACCCAGCCCTGCATGCTGAAGGGGTCCTGGGAAACACTTGCTCAGTCAGGGCATCTTTCATCTCCACAGCTCATCCTTTTCACAGAACAGTGAGATTATGTCCTTGTCACTAATGCACAAAAGACGCTGCACACTGAGCTGGAGCACAAGAGCAAGCACCTCTGCAGGTCACTGAGGGATGGAGAGGAGATGCTGCAAGCTACCCAGGCAAGGGAATCACGAGGAGGTAAATAGGACCCACACTGCTCACAGATTCTTTTCAGTACCCCTTTCTTTTGTTTCCTGGGAGGCAACGAAAAATTGTTTTTAAAAATTCTGACCCATAACATTCTCCTAAGCCCATTTCTCTCCACGAGATCCTAAACTCAAAGGGGCTCTACCCCCTTGGAAAGTGGCTCTGTAGGAACACAACAGCTGTGTGCACTGTTTTGTTGCTAAAGTGAAATGTCGGGGACTCAAGCACAGTGAGAGAAATACCCACAAAAAACACTAGCTCTTCTGGTAGGGATGTTCTGGGAAAGCTGGATTGAGATTAGGCTGTGTAAACAGACATTACTGGTTTTTTAGAAAGAGGGAAGCTTAAAGGAAGTGGTGTTTCAAGATTAATGATGAGACAATTACGTAAACCAAGATGCACACAAATTATCAATATGTAGTCAACTGTAAAAATCTAGTCCTCAAAGAGTCCACTACCTACACAGCACAACAAATCTGAAAAGGTGTACACCAAGGTGCACCACTGAGAGTCAAAATAAATGTATAAAAGATCTTAAACATTTTGGGGGAGGGGGAGTCATACACAAGAGCTTCAAGTAAGAATAGTTCACTGAAGCAAGACTCTGCATTGGCCATGTAAGCGTGGACGAATCCTCCACTGTAACACAGGGACAGTGACTGTGCTATCTCCAGAGCCAACTGTGATGTGCCTGGGACACTGGATGTGTGTTCAGTAAATACTCTCAGAGGGGAGTATGTGGCCTTCTTAGCACTGAAAGCAAAAAGAAGTACATTCCCAATACAGTTGAATGCTATTTTCACACCTGAATTCTACACTTGAATTCTATTAATGGAGAAGAAGAAACACATTACAAAGACATGCCAGATTGCAAAGATCCACCTTCCATGCACCCTTTCTCTGGAAGTTGCTGGAGAACCTGACTCACTCAACTGAGGTAGAAAACAGAGAGGAAAGAGGAGACAAAGAGGGAGAGAATGAGAACATATCCACAAAACTAGAGTTTGAACCCAGAAGAGAGGCCCTGCACCCAGTCAGGATCTCACTCTAGATCACACTAGAATGAACAGTTTTCCAAGCTGCTGGACTCTCCATGACTCCTTACCTGGCTCCTGTTTTCCCTCTGCCTAATGCCTTCTGCATCCCTTCCACACCCTTGTCAAGCCAGGAGGCATGAAGAGCTCATCATCACCTCTGAGAATCCCCAGAAGAAGGGATGCCCCTTCTGCTTCCACAACACTTCGATCATATCTCTATCACAGGGTGGGCACCACCTCTGGCCCATTGGCACAAATGATTATCCATGCACAGTATGTTTTCATTGTTAGGCTGCACACTAACCCAGGTGTTGTCAATACTCAGAGCACAAGTTACATCTGTGGTTCCCAAACTGTGCACTGAGGCACCCCCAGGATGCCAAAGCAAACTAACAGGGCTATCACAAGATATTTTTAAATTCTAGAAAGCAACAAAGCAACATGTATCCAACACTGTGAGAATCTTTAGCTCAGGGTGTAAAATCCAAACTCAAAATGGAGTCACTCTGGGTCAGGCCTGCAAGTATCAGCTAACCTGCTCTTTGTGCTTCTGTGATTGATGCTTTGCTATGCTTGCGTCTCATGGATGGGGGGGAGAGGGGCGCGCAAAACCACAGGCTGCCAGACCCCCTGGCCAGTTACCTAAAGTTCTAAGAATTGAAAAAGGTCATAGGAGGCACTGTCATGGTTGAACTGTAAATAACTATGGATTGAATATCTGCCCAATCATGTTTTTCTGAGTCATGTAGCTAGCCTGCCCTATAATAACCTCTGAAACCTTCACTTCGGGGTCACTCTCTGAAGGAAAGGAGAGCTGACCCCAATCGATTGGCCTGTGTGCCTATTTCCTCAATAAACTTTGCTGCTTCTGCAGGGTTGTCTTGGCTGCACTTCTTGGGGAAAGGTGCGGGTTGGATGCCACAAGGGCAGAGTCAACAGCTTCAACATGGTCTTGTTATATTCTCTGCAGTGCCGGTATACCCTTGGTGAAGTGGAAAGGAGTTGGTGATTACTCAGGAAAACATACAAGGACCACCTAAAAATCAAAGCAGAAATAAAAAAGAGGCTGGTGGTGTCCAATTTGTTTCCAAAGTTTGAGAAACCATGTAGAACTCAACAGGGTCACACATTGCCAGTAACTGCAGCTTTGAAAGAATAAGATAAAAATATTATTTTTCCACTTAAGTTGATTTGCATTACTTCTCAAATTGCTACGCAAGTGCTAGGTCATAAATACGTAGTAAGTTGTTTAGACTTAACTGCTTCATAAAAAGAGGTGTTAGTCATTCTTGTGACTGGGCACTGAAAACTGTTAATGAGGTGGCACATGCCTGTAATCTAAGGACTCGGGAGGCTGAGGCAGGAGGACCGCCAATTCAAAACCAGCACCAACAACTTAGTGAAGCCCTAACTAAGCAACTTAGTGAGACCCTGTCTCTAAATAAAATATTAGAAGGGCTGAGGGATGTGGCTCAGTGGTTAAGTGCCCCGGGTTCATTCCTCAGTACCAAAAATAATAAATAAATAAATAAATAAATAAATAAATAAATAAATAAATAGCCCTGTTCGTGAACCACTGTGGCACATGCACTGAGAATGTTTGGGAGCCTGTGGAGGAGGACAGCTCAGCTGCTGAGGGATTCATTCCACTGTACGACTGTAATCTGCACTCTGCATGCAGGAGAATAATATGGGAATTTAACTCTTGCCACGTCATGAAAATGTATCTATCACAATGGATACTACAGGATATCCACTCATCAAAAAAACTTTTTGGGCTATTATTCAAATAGAATGTGCTTATTAATTTTTTTTCTTACTTTCTTCACATTTCCTAGGAACTTTTTTAATACATTGTCTTCCAGAATTTTTGTTTTACATGTCAGCTTTGCTAATCTTTGCTGCAATAAGGATTTCTTTGTTAATGAAAGAACCTGTCCATCATCAACCTAAATATGTCAAAACATATGTGAATACATCACCACTTTGCTCCAAATTCCTTGAAGGCTTCCCAAGGCTTTGACCTGAAGCTCTAGTTCCATGTTATTATGGTCTGGATCTGTGATATCCTCCAAAAGCTCATGTATGAGCCAATGCAAGAAAGTTAAGAGGTTAAATGATTGAGTTATGAGAGCCTTAC